>JZKD02S0320730.1:74140-86962 GCA_000966675.3 Picea glauca
CTAAATAGAAAGAGCTCCCCATCGAGGTGACAGTGGGTGGGGAAGCTCCTGTTACGCCGGTTCTAAGCCCTGACTCAAGCTCTTGGACCTCTCCTACAAACCGTGCGATAACAAACTCAACATGAACACAACTTATTACCCATAAAATTATGACCAAGAAACAAGAATACATACATCACCCTATACACCACTTGAAAGTAGGTGATTGGATTTATGTTTTCCATCCATCTTACAAATAACTCAAATTAAAAAAGAATGACACACAAAAGTGACATCGTTTATTCATGTACCTTGCCATATTTGTAAGAAAATAGGATATAAGCTTATACCTCAAATATTATTCATAAAATTCCATTGCATGATATATTCTATATCATAGTTAGACTTCCTATGAATGAGGTATAACTATAATTTCCACCAAATTTTATAGTAAATAAATTTTGAGAAAATTTCTTTTAAAAAAAATTATCTATTAATTAATTTACTCCTTTTTATATAATTATTAAAAAAATTACTTTATATACATTATTTTTTTATTTTATTTTTATTTTTATTTTTTATTTTTTTAATTTGGTATGATTATACATATATATATTTTTTAATTTGGTATGATTATACATAATTTTTTTAATTATTAAATATCTTTAAATGTTGATATATATTTTTTAAATTGATATGATCATACATATTTTTTTTAATTATTAAATATCTTTAAATGTCCAATAATTTTGGTATGATTGTTAAAAACTCTAATATTCAATTATTTATATTATTTGTTGACCACTTAATAATTCATTTCAATTATTTGGTCAGCAAATAAGAATTAAGTCAATGACTTCTTTGCCATATATTAAAAAATTAACGTTGTTTTTTAATATAATAATTCAATTCTTCGAATACAATGGTAGTAGGGAATGACGACGACATAAGGTAAGAGCTTGGAATTTTTTAGTACGAATTCTGTAAGATGGGCTCTCAACTTTTGACAGTATATATAAAAAAACAAGAAATATTTATTATAATAACATTGGGGAAGTGAAGGCAGCAATAAGACTTCAAAGTTTCTGGCCAATAAAATATCAGATAAATGAGATTTAAAATTTAAAATAAATAATTATTTTTTAACATTTGAATAAAGGGGTGTGTATTTTATGGTCAACCATGAACTAATAGAAAGTCAAACCTAACTCAAAGCTATATACCATGCCTATCGACAGGTATAATAAAATCACTATTAAAATTAAAAAAATGTAAGATGATGAAGGGATTCATATTTAGTTCATGTTAATAATTATTAATATAGATAACATTATTATTATAATTATTTTTTTTAACGCATTTCAATGTTATTAATGTTATTTAATTTAAATTTGTATAGATTATTTTTAGATTTAAAAAATGTATGAAGTTGAAAATTTATTTAATTGGAGGAGTTTATAATGAAATTATATATATAAAAAACAATGTTCAATTTAATAATAAACAAAATTAACTTAATAATAAATAAAAATGAAAGATGAAGTGTACTTTTAAGGCACTTGGTTATGACTCCAAACCTTGGACTAATTGTTAATTTTCCCAGTAAAATAAAAAATAAAAATATACAAACAAAATTTGAATTTAATATTGCTTAAAGATTAGTTATCTTACATTTATAATTTCTAAGAATTTGCTCCATGTATTTTGCAGTTTTGCATAAGACATTATGAACATTCCAATGGAGCAATATATCCCCTTGCCACCTAGTTGTAGAACCCGATATTTGAAATTTGAACTTCTTCTTTATCTCACCCACAAAGTGTTTTGTTAATGACTATATATATATATATATATATATATATATATATATATATATATATATATATATATATATATATATATATTCAAGGTTAGAAAGTCTGTGGAAAAATCGAGTATTTCTCCTCATTTCGAGGATGGTACCCAGGGTAAACCTTAGAAGGGAACCACGAGGTCTTCACTCATTGATTCTATAACATAGCACCCATGTTCGTGAGATATTAAAGAATACCCCTAATTTCACTAGGTATTGGTAAATACCTCAAAAAATCATTTTCTTGAACACCCCTCCCAATACAAATTTCCAATAAAACAAACCCCTATTTTTACTAGATACCCCTTTTTGTACTCCCCAATACCTATAAACACCGGGATACCCACATACACCCTATACCTACAATATATTGACTTTGTTTTTCACAATTAAAAAACCCCCTTTATGAATGAACGTGATAAGATATTGGTCAACAAGATGAAGCCCCTGTGAAGGGCACAAGGCTAGCTCGAAGCCATTACAATAATATACTCGTTAAGAGCTCAACTTTGGTAAAAAAATTTCTTGTGGTAATTGAACTTTGGTGGGGAGGATAAAAAAATCCTCCCAACCACCGAAGCTAAACCCAATTGACATCTATATGTGTGTGTGAGTTTTCCTCCTGTTATCTCCTCAAATAAATCAATCGAGTTATTTCATTTTAGGTGATAGGATGTCTTTTAAAAAATATAGTTTTAATTTTTTAAAGCTCACTTTTGAGAGCTTTATGCATGTAATAAAGTTAGAATAAACATTTGTTTAGTTTTTATTTGATCTAATTCAAATCTTAGGTTTCGGTGGCATAGGCGAACATTTCGATTGTTCATTAGCCACCGGAAGCCTTAGCTTTCGACAACTTAAACAAAGAAATCCAGGGCAGGGGAGGATTCAACATGTCCTTTCACACACTTAAATCGTTGGGTTGAAGTTTTATAATTACAATTAGCCACCGAAAAGACAGGAGAAGAAACCGTTTAAGATTGGGAGTTGATCTCTGCATGATGTAGCGAATCTTTTCAGATCACTATTGCATCAAAACACATGGTTACGTACCTTCCATCATTATAGTCATCAACCATGATTGTTTCAAATCACAAGCTGCTCTTTCGCATCCCTTGTAATCAGTGCCACGATCTAATGCTCGCCTCATTTTTCTCATCCTTGTCACAACCAAGCCAAATCTCCCTAAGTCTACGTTGTGTAACTTTCCCCCAAAATCTGATTTTCCAATTGCAGGTGTAGCATTGCGACAGATGAAGAAAGGAGGATCAACTCCGAGGAGAGAGCTCGATAATATCAGTTACTTGGAATCACACCCGTAGGTATGCCAACTTTTCAGGGACGCAGGTTGCTACAATTTTTGTAAAAAGTTACAGAGTTCTCACCAGCAGGTGGTGGAAGCCTTTTCCCCGACTTTCGATGGAAGGAAAGCAATCATCGGTCGAGATGAATTCGAGGTGGATGATGCCCTCATAGCCGAGGTGACATAGCTTCCCAGAACTGGAGAAAAATGGTTTAAAACCACTGTCACAAAGAATGTTGAATTCAGGTCTTACTTGAAACCAGAAGGCAATGATTTGATATGGAAGAAAGACATTCTTGTGTCTTTCCTTGAAGAGAAATGGCAACAGTTACTAAAAGTCATTATGGACTATATAACTTGTGAAGGAAGATATAATAGGGTGATGATTTACCATTTCAAACTCATGAATCATTTTACTGGTAGAAATCCACTCAATCTGCCATATTTTCTCCACAAAAGCTTATCTAAGATGGCTCATCAGGTCAAGGCCAAGCCCAATAAAGTTGCAGGCAGACTATCCCACCATGGTCTAATTAAACTTTTGGTTTGTGATCTGTTGCAGAGAAGAAGCAAAGAGTGGAATTACTTCTTGTTCTGGAATGATTTTAAGACTAATGTACAACCAGAGGGTAAAAAGTGTCCTCATTCCAAGAAGTCTTCTACTCCCAGAAGTGGAAAGAGGAGGAGGAGAGCTATCTCTCCAGTTCAAATTAATCAACCCTCTCCTTCTTCTAAGATTAACAAAACTAAGAAGAAACTAAGCTTTAGCAGTGAAACAGATAAGGCCGAAGAAACCCCAGTGAACAAGAGCATTCTTAATTTTCCTTACACAGACTCGGAGGATGAAGAACACCAGATTGAAACAGGGCACGAAGATTCAGTTACCACAGGACATGAAAATTCATTTTATGTAGATGTTTTCACAGCAAGGTATGAAGACCTTCCATCACCTACACCTCAAAAAGAACAAGAACCATAAGTTGCAGATGCCTCATCTAGCAAAAGAGTGAAGCAGAGTAAATCAAAGGAAATCAAGAAGCTCAAGAAGAAGTGCTAGAAAGGGTAATTAAAACCAGATATGAAACCCTGTAGAAGAATTTTGAAGAAAGCAACTCATCCTTGGAAAGATTAGCACATGAAAGCATAAAGGAAAAGAAAAAGAAGGAGAAGATTGTAAAAGATTACAACAACTTATGGAGAGTAGCTCAGGGTTTGAAGAAAAAGGTCAGGGCTTTAAGGAAGCAATCTATGTCTTCAAAACAACAGTCTCAAACACATGCTACTCTTGAAACCCTAGCAGAGGTAGCAGTTCAGTGAAATGAACCAGAGGAAACCAACAATCCTACAGGCTTTCCAGAAGTTGAGCAAGGTGCAGAAGCCTCAGAAGATCAACCCTAAGTCGTTTTTGAGCTAAGACAAAAGGTATTTTGAAATTTTGATAATTTCATTAAAACAGACCTTTCTGTGGCTTAGGCGAACATTTCGATTGTTCATTAGCCATCGAAAGAAAAGATTTCGGTAGCTAATTGGTTCGAATTCTGTCTATTTTAGCTATCGAAAGCACTGATAGGTAAGAAAGTTAATATTTTTGCACAGATCTAGGTTTTCCTTGTCCAAAAGCCTTAGGAATGGTTCCAATCGATAGACAATAATTAATGACATCCTTATCAAGAGTTTGTTTTGATTTTGGAGATGCTCTACAAGGCAAAAAGGTCAAAATCGGTTAACTATTTTCAGGGATATAAAGTTGTTTGATTGTCAGCAGGTGTCATTTTCTACTCCTCTCATATCACATGAAATCCAACAACCTCGGAAGGCTCACTACACCTGCCAAAGAATCCGAAGGACATAAAGATCATCCAAGGATAGGAATTGACCTATTTTATAGGATCTTTGCCTATTTTCTTGGGCCAATTATTGACTTTCTATTTTTGGCAAAATTCGATCCAGTATTCTAGGATTTTGAAACTGTTTGTAAAGGCTATAAAGCCCAGGACATTTGATGAACAAAAGGTTCAATTTTGAGTTCTATAATCCATTGTTATTGTGATTAAGACACTTTATTTAATATATTAAGCCTACAAGCTTCTTTCATTGTTATTGTCAGACTCTCTTTTCATTCCTTTTCTATGCCTATGAGTTGAAATCATTTCTTTGTCTATGTTTAAAGGTCCTATGGTAACTGTCATCTTACCTTTGATTATTAAAGAAGAATCATAAGCATCATTTGCTAGTTTGTTGACCCATCATATATATATTATTTATGTATGTTCTGGTTAATTGATTGGTTTCTTATCCATTTGATCTACAAACCTATCTGATAATAGCTTTTGAAGGCCTTGTATTGCATGAATATAACTAGACTGACTCGAAGATACAATCCAGTAATTTAGATATTCATCTTGATCCAATCCCACACCCATTATTGAGAAAATAATTACAAAAAAACAGTTAAGTTACCAGGCATCTCTGAGATACAGCCTAGGAGAGTTTCCTGGAGTGATAACAAATTGGCGTCGTTGCCGGGGAACGGAGATTGAAGCTCAGCTTCCTTGGGAGATGACATAGATCCAACTTTGATGATAGACAAAGTCTGGACACATTTTCGGTTGTAATAATCTATCTGGTGACTCCATTGGGATGAAGTGGCTCCAAGAAGGGCTCATACCAGAGAAAACCAAGAAAGACCACTGGAAACACTAGTTTAATACCCTGAGAAGATCATCAGAAGTGGAAAATCATTGCAAAGACAAACTTCCAGATCTGCAAGAGCATCTAGACTAGGTATTTCAAGAAATACTTATTCATTTGTATCTAGAGAACCTCTTGTCGAATCCACTTCTGTTGAAACTTCTAGTTCTCAGAAAATTGTAATTGTGTCAGAAAGCTTGAAGGGTGATGAGCCTTCAATTTCTTCTGATGTTATAGATCCTATTTCTGAGCATGTTACTATATCCAACTTAGGAGAATAAGTTGTAGAATCTATCCAAGAAGAGGACTCTTCCTCTTCCTTGAATTCTTCACAAACTGAGCCTGTAGAAAGTTTTTTCCATACTCATACCAACTTGCCCGTTCTTGAAGATATTTTACAAGATCTTTCCTCTAAGGGTGAAGAAAACCTAGCCTTGCTGCTCAGTCAGTTTCACAGAGCTTCTTATTTCCCACCTTATTCAGGAACCACATTCCAGGGTAGTCAACCTACCAGTGCTTCCACTTCATTCCTCAGCGAAGTAAGACCACCATTTTCCATAGTCCCACCTATCCCATCTCAGCCGTCATCTACATAAACTTCTTCCTCTGCATCAACCCCCAAGATTGCCATGGCTTCCCCTTTAACAAAAATGGAACAGATCTTAGCCAATAGGTATGCTCCTCTTGTTTTGCCCAATCCCTTATCAGCCATGCCAATAGGAGATTATCATAAATATATGCCCAAGTTTACTAGATCTGGAGATTATACTGTTGAAGAACATATAGAGGCTTTCTATGCCTATGCTGAGAACATTAAAATTTCAGAGGAAGATGTTTGGACCAGAATTTTTGTGCAGAGTTTGGATGGTCAAGCTAGGAAGTGGCTCAAGGAACTGCCAACTAATTCAGTGGCAGGCATTGAGCAATTAGATGAAGTGTTTTTGAAACATTGGGGAGAAATAAGAGACCTCTTATATTATATTACTGAATTTGGAAATCTAAGAAGAGAAAATGGGGAATCTGTCTTAGACTTCACCAAAAGATTCAATAAGATGTTTGGCAAGATCCCTGCAGAGATCAAGCCAACTGATGCATCAACAAAGATTACTTACTCTTCTCCCTTTGATCCAGAATTTTGCTTAATCCTTAGAAAAAGAAGGTCAACCACACTCGCTTTAATGCAAGATGCTGCTCTTGAGGTTGAGTCTAACATTATGACATCTTAGAAACTTAAAGGAAAAATTGAGAGAAAGAAGTTGTCTGCTGATCCTCCTTCTTCAAATACCAAAATGGAAAATATGGCCAAGATGTTGGACAACTTGACCTTGGAAATGTCAAAACTAAAAATTCAGAGTCAACAACTAGTAAGAAGTAAAGAGCCTAATGCTTATGCCCCCAGGAATCCCAATGCATTCCCCTACAGAAGGAACAACCAGAAGATCCAGATCCTTCAGAGAGACAAGAATGCAGCTGAAGACCAAAGGATCAAGCCCCCTTTCCAAAATGTTGTCCTAGAAGAAGAGCAAGAGCTATCTCATGGTGAAATTGAAGAAGAAGATGACGTCAATTGTTTTGAAGATGATGCTAATTCCTCTTTCTTAACACAAACAGATTATGAGGAGGCCCTCATGAATGAGCAGATTAATGAGACAAGCATTGGAGAATATTTTTATCAGACAGATGATCAGCCAGGTTACAGTTTAAGATCTAAGACTGCTACTTCAAAGCCATTGCTTGCTGCCCCCGAAAAAAAGAAAGATGCTACTGCCAAGCAGCCTGTTGTTCCTGCAAAGAAGATCTCCACTCTTGCAAAACAACAACAGAAGCCATTGTAGTCACAAGATAAGGAACAAGTGTCCCACAGAGCTCCCTCTAACGAGGTAAGACCTTCCAACAAAATATCATATTCATTTAATTTTGAATCAGAAATTCAGAAGGTAAAAATACCTATGCCATTGACTAAAATTATGAAGAATGACATATTCAAGTCTGCTATCCTGAAGTCCCTTCAACCAAAGACTCCCATAGTTGTTGATTATGTAAACCTTCAGGATGACAAGCCCACAGTGACTATAAGACCTATGTTTGAGGACCAAGATGATTCTTTTCCACCCTTCTACATATCCCTGAATGTCCATGACAAGGTCCTTCACAACTGCTTTCTTGACTCCGGAGCATCACAAAATATTATGCCTAAAGCAGCGATGGATGAGCTTGGGCTTGACATCAAAAAACCTTACCATGATCTCTTCTCTTTCAAATCTAGGAAAGTCAGATGCCTCGGCCTCATAAAAGACCTTGTCATAAACCTTGCCCAGCTGCCAATGAGAAGCATGGTAATGGATGTTGTAGTGGCTAATATCCCACCCAAGTTCAGCCTCCTCTTGTCACGTTCATGGAGCAAAAGGCTAGGTGGTACCTTGCAGATAGATCTTTCATATGCCACAATCCCTATGTTTGGAGGAGAGGTAAAGAGACTTTACAGAGAGAATCAACTTGCCTACATCATTAGTGATGAGAAAAGTTCTGTAAATCCATCTATGCATTGGACACAGACTTTAGGGCATGCATTCTGCAAATAGATGATTCTCAGCCAACTCCTTTGCAGCTCCCAAAGCCTACTTATCAACAGACTGATGGAGAGAGTACTCCCATTTGGAGCATGTTCTTTGATGGTGCCAGTACCAAAGACTCAACAGGTGTAGGTGTAGTTTTGATTTCTCCTTCAAAAGAGGCCATTCATTTGTCTTTTAAACTTGATTTCAAAACTACTAACAATATAGAAGAGTATGAGGCTTTGCTGTTGGGATTAAATCCTGCCAAGGAGATGGGAATCAAAGGTCTAAAGGTGTTTGGAGATGCAGATCTCATCATACAACAAGTGAATAGTACTTTCCAAGCAAAACATGTTAGGTTGAAAGCTTACAGGGATGAGGTATGGAGACTCAGGGACTCTTTTTCCATTTTTGATATTTCTTATATACCCAGAGCTATGAATCACCTAGCTGATTCCCTTGCTATCTCGGCCAACATGTTCATTCCTCCCATGCCTCCTAGACTGAATTATGAAATCCAAGTCAAATATAGACCATCCCTGCTTGACAATATCAAATATTGGAAAGTTTTTGAAGATGATGATGAGCTTAGTAGATTTCTACAGGTTGTAGATGAATTTTCTGATATGCATATTGACCAGGAAAATCAAAATATAGGGGAATCCAAAAATCCTAAGTTGAAGAGAAAAATGGGTCAACATGATATTGCTGCCCAACAATTATATACCTAGGGGTTTGGTGCCTCTTGAGAAGCTTTTTGACCAAAACGATGTCCCTTACAAACCCGATAAGAAGGAGAAGGATCATGCTGTCCATGAGCACAATATAGGAAGCCAGAGTCATCCTAAATTCATAAATCTGTCCACTGAATTAACTGCTGATCAGAGGTCAAAATATTGCAGCATTATGAAGGAATTTGCTGATGTTTTTGCCTGGAAATACAATGATCTGAAAACCTATAATCCTGATGTCATTCAACATAAGATTCCCCTGGAGAAAGACACCATCCCATTCAGACATAAGCTGAGACCTATCAGTCCTCTCTTATTGCATGTAATTGAAAAAGAAATAAAAAGACTCCTCGATGCCAAAATCATAATCCCACTAAGATACTCTAAATGGATTGCAAACCTAGTAATATTGAGAAAGAAAAATGGTGAGATCAAGTTATGCGTTGACTTTAGAAACCTAAATAAATGCTCCAAGAAAGACAATTATCCCCTACCCAAGATGGAACACTTGCTGCAAAGAATCTCAGGAGCCAGTGTCATGTCTTTCCTAGATGCTTCTCAGGCTATAACCAGGTTTCTGTACACCCTGATGACCAAGAAAAAACTGCCTTTACTACTCCTTGGGGTACCTTCATGTACGCCAAGATGCCATTCGGGCTAATGAATGCCAGGACCACTTTTCAGAGGGCCATGGTCATAGCTTTTGTGGGAGAGAAGGACAAGTTTGTCCTCATCTATCTTGATGATATCACAGTTTATTCCAACAGTCATGAAGAGCATCTAAAGCATCTGAAAAGAGTATTTTTGAAATGCAGACAGTTCGAGATTTCACTGAACCCAAAAAAGTCTCAATTTTCTCTCAAGAAGGCTAAGCTCCTAGGCCACATTGTTTCAGCAGAGGGAGTGAAAATTGACCCAGCTCGGGTGGAAGAAATTCAGAAGTTGTCCATACCAAGGTCAAAGAAGGATATCCAATCCCTACTCGATAAGGTCAATTTTGTCAGAAGGTTTATTCCTAATTTCGCTGAATTAGTGAAACATATAACCTCCATGCTAAAAAAGGGATCTGAGATAAAATGGAAAGACAATGCAAGAAGTTCATTTCAGGATATCAAACAGGCTATCATGGAATCTCCTACTCTAATCAGTCTGGATTACACCAAGAATTTCTATATTTTCTCTTTTGCTTCCTATGACATTGTGGCAACAATCTTGTTACAAAAAGATGATGAAGGTCTTGATCACCTGGTGGATTTCTTCAGAAAATCACTCAGGGATGCTGAGCTAAGGTATGATTCTATAGAAAAACAAGCCTATGCTCTCATTAAGTCATTAAAAGCTTTCAAAATTTATATCCTCCATGCAAAGGTTGTTGCCTATGTTCCTTCAGCCTTTGTGAAGGATGTCTTGACCCAGCCTGATATTGATGGAAAGAGAGCCAAATGGATCACAAAGCTGATTGAGTTTGACATATAAGTGAAGCCCACTAAGCTGGTAAAAGGCCAAGGCCTTTCCAATCTCATGATAGAAGAGAACTATGATCTTTTAGACATAAATTTCATTGGGGAAAGTTCAACAAGTTTGCAGACAAGGGTGGCAGCAGAAGAGAAACATGACAGCTAGCAGGTGGCCGAGAATTTGTCTTCATGTGAGTGGTATTCAAGTATTTTCCATTTTTTACAGAAGTTGGAGGTTTCTCCTGAACTTATCATGACTCAAGTCCAATCCCTTAAGCTCAGAGCAATTGAATTCTGCATTAATGATAATCTTTTGTATTGGAAAGATCCTTCTGGTTTACTACTGAGATGTTTAGAAAAAGATGAGTTAGCTGAAGTCATGCATCAATTTCATTTGAGTATTTGTGGAGGCCATCATTACTGGAAGACCACAACTCATAAAATCCCAAGGGTTGGGTATTATTGGCCTTTTATTTTTTCAGATGTGTGCGCCTTTGTGAAATCTTGTGATAAGTGCCAAATATTCACATGAAAGTAGCAACTAAAATCTCTACCCCTGAGACCTATTGTAGTGAATGGTCCTTTTCAACAATGGGGCTTAGATTTCATAGGCAAGATCAATCCTTCATCTAGTGGTCAACATAAGTGGATCCTGGTAGCCACTGACTATTTTACCAAGTGGATAGAGGCAATCCCCACTAGAAATGCCACTCATCAAGTCGTCATGAAGTTTCTCTATGAAAACATCCTGATTAGATTTGGTTGCCCAAAAAGGCTAGTAACAGATAATGCAACAACCGTCAAAGTTGATGCATTGGTTGACATGCATAAGTCAATGGGCATTCAATTGGTACACTCTACTTCCTACTACCCTCAAGGAAATGGCCTTTCTGAGTCATCCAATAAGAGTCTAGTCATAATCATCAGAAAGCTGTTAGAGGAGAATCAAAGGAGCTGGGATTCTAAACTAAAGTTTGCTCTTTGGGCTGACAGAGTGACTAACAAGAAATCTATAGGAACTTCTCCTTTCAAACTGGTTTATGGCACTGATGCCATTTTCCCCATTCAACTAGTTCTACCAGTGGCTAAGTTCTTCCAGGAAGAACAAACTGAATCAAATGATATGGTGAGAAAAATGCTTGACTTGGTAGAATTGCAGCAGGTCATAGAATAGCTGGTGGATAAATCAAAATCTCATCAAAAGAGGATCAAGGATACTTTTGACATAATACCAAAGGTGGACAACTTTCAGGTTGGTGACTGGGTTCTGAAATGGGATGCTCTCAGACAAGATAAAGGCAAGCACGACAAGTTTGACTCTTTGTGGACCGGTCATTTCATGATAACTCAAGTACAACACAACAACGCCTTCATTCTTCACAGTCTGGAAGGTGAAGAAATGATTGGTGGCCCAGTAAATGGGCGTTTTCTGAAACTCTATTTTATCTAAGGCTTCAAAGCATTGCCATTGTAAATTTTATTTTCAGTTTTTGTTTTTTGCAAAATAACTCCATGCCCAATGGAAACACTATTAGATAGGTTTGAATTTGTGTCTTATAGGAAAGGCATTGGTTCTATGGTTCTTGAAACCTCACATGGAGGCTTCACCCCCAATAGGAGCCAGTGTTATCTCTTCAAATAAATCAATCGAGTTATTTCATTTTAGGTGATAGGATGTCTTTTAAAAAATACATTTTTAATTTTTTAAACCTCAGTTTTGAGAGCTTTATGCATGTAATAAAGTTAGAATAAACATTTGTTTAGTTTTTATTTGATCTAATTCAAATCTCAGGTTTCGGTGGCTTAGGTGAACATTTCGATTGTTCATTATCCACCGAAAGCCTTAGCTTTCGACAGCTTAAACAAAGAAATTCAGGGCTATTTTAGCCACCAAAATCGCAGGAGCAGGGGAGGAGTCAGCACGTCCTTTCACATGCTTAAACTGTCTAGTTGAAGTTTTATAATTGCAATTAGCCACCGAAAAGACAGGAGAAGAAACTGTTTAAGATTGGGAGTTGATCTCTGCATGATGTAGCAAATATTTTCGGATCACTGTTGCATCAAAACACATGGTTATTGTTAGGATATTTAGACACTTAGGAGTTAGTTAAGATCTAATTGGTCTAATATGTCGTTATTTAAAAGTGTGTTTCTTTAGTATGCATTAGTATGCATTTGTAGTTAGGAAATCCGACGGTCACGATATGTTCCCGACATAGAGTGATCCAATGGTTCATACTCTCCTCGATCTTAA
>JZKD02S0320730.1:91969-107411 GCA_000966675.3 Picea glauca
GTAGGGGTTTTACCACGTGAAAACATCGGTGTGTTGATCTTTGATCTGGTTATGTGAGTGGTTACTGAAGGTGTTCGTCCTCTGTTGGAATACCTGTGTTGTCGAACAGTTACGTACCTTCCATCATTACAGTCATCAACTATGATTGTTTCAAATCAGAAGCTGCTCTTTCACATCCCTTGTAATCAGCGCCACGATCTAATGCTCGCCTCATTTTTCTCATCCCTGTCATAGCCGAGCCAAATCTCCCTAAGTCTACGCTATGTAACTTTCCCCCAAAATCCGATTTTCCAATTGCAGGTGTACAGGAGCATTGCGACAGATGTAGTAAGGAGGATCAACTCTGAGGAGAGAGCTCGCCAATATCAGTTACTTGGAATCGCACCCGGAGGTATGCCAACTTTTCAGGGATGCAGGTTGCTATAATTTTTGTAAAAAATTACAGAGTTCTCACCAACAGGTGGCAGAAGCCTTTGCCCTAACTTTCAATGGAAGGAAAGCAGTCATCGGTCGAGATGAATTCGAGGTGGATGAGGCCCTCATAGCCGAGGTGACAGAGCTTCCCAGAACTGGAGAAAAATGGTTTAAAACCACTGTCACAAAGAATGTTGAATTCAGGTCCTACTTGAAACCAGAACGAAAGGATTTGATATGGAAGAAAGACATTCCCGTGTCTTTCCTTGAAGAGAAATGGCAATAGTTACTAAAAGCCATTATGGTCTATATAACTTTTGAAGGCAGATATAATAGGGTGATGATTTACCATTTCAAACTCATGAATCATTTTATTGGTAGAAACCCACTCAATCTGCCCTATTTTCTCCTGAACTCCAAATCCAAGAGGATCTTGTTTTCTGAGTTTTTCTTCTTTAGGCTGCTAGAAGACCTGTTGTCGAGAGCAAACCTTTTCATTTTCTCCTCAATTTCTTCCTCCTGCTCACCCTTACTACAACTTACTAACTAAAGTCGAATCGAGACCTCATTTGCGTGTGCATGCTTGTCCAGCTTTCTGAGTTTAAGCGATATTATCCTGAGTTTGTGCCCATTCGACCCCCTTTAAATTATTCATTGTGACACACAAACTGATGGGTACCGGGCTTACCTCTGCTGCAATCCAGAGGTGACTTCTGGTGCTAACAAAGGGGGAACAAGAAATTAGAACCGGTGACCTTCTCAGCTGGGGATAGCTTCATGTCTGGCTCAGAACCACTTGAGCTAACCCTTGGGGCTAGTTGTTGGTAGAAAGTTATATTATCAATCAATGAAATACAACTTTTTCTATTTACAATAGAGAATTACATGAAAACATTTTCTTTCATATTTTAGGAATTGTTTCCTCAAAGTTTTGCACTGTTTTGGACTACCAATGGTAAGAAGCCTGTAAGGTGCTTTAGGCTTTTAGCTTTATTATCAGAGGGTCAAAATCCAATCATGAGCCAAAGCAATGTTTTCACAACTGCCCCACCATGAAGTTAACAACAATCACCTCCTTTAAAACATGGATAGAAACCAATCCAACATAAGGGATACAACGTGACAACCACACACAAAACCGTGCTCTCCAATTGCTTCAATTATACATGGAAACCCATTCCAACTGCACAACTGGTTCCCACCTCAAAAATTGAGAGGGCAACAGGGTCAGGAAACCACCTCAAATCACTAACAAGCAGTACCCATGCACCAAACAGTATCCAAGTGAACATTAACAACACTAAAGCAAGTTAACAGCAAGCACTGAATGCACAGTACACAAAATTCAAGTGCCACAGCATAACTCAATTTCTAGAGATAGAGATAACACAAACACACCAGGCTTCATGTAGAAGAGCACCAATACCCAAAAATTTCTGCAATACAACAGACTAATATTAACTTGAAACAGGTCCTGGAGGAATTTAAGTTTTAGCCCTATCAATGCAAGCCTTTATGAGAAGAAATTTACTGCAAATTAGACCCACAGAGGAATCATCCATACTAAATATTTAGGTCATAAGAAGCTCCATGGTTTCTAAATGCAATCTTCCAGATCATAAAACAATCAAAGATATACACTTACTTGGTTTCTAAATGCAATCTTCCAGATTATAAAGCAATCAAAGATATACACTTTACTTTTCACATGCGAAAACAAAACTGTCATAGCATGTTACAAAACAAATAGCAGAAAAAGGTCCATGCACACAACAATTAGTATGTAGAACTCACATCAAGGGTCATAAAAAATAAAGACTACTGGTTTTTTTGTTGAACCAAAGTGATAGTTTGCATGCCAACTCTCTACCTCTAAATCACCTCTAACCAGCATTCAAGGAATTCAAATGAATGAAGGGAAGGGAAAATGAAATTGGTTAAAGCTGCTACACAGAAAATAGGTGTATCAAGAATTAAGGCAATGTGGATTCTTGACCTATCGGAACCCACTGTAAGATATTTGCAAAATTTTGGAACAATCAACAAATAAAATATAAACTTTTAATATATCAGAGAATAAAATTTCAGCAACAAATAAGACATAAATGTCTTAGAATACTATTAACATAGTCTGCATCAAAATCTTCGTACCAATAATTATAGAAAGTAACTCAAATTTCTATGATAAATGCAAGAAAATATTTATGATATTCAACGAAACAGGCATCCCTAATTCATATCAAGTAATTCATGACTATAACTACCCTGACTCCTTTTTAAATTGCCAAAAATCACATATACATTAATTATTTAATTTTAATATTGTAAGTGTAATATGTGCATGCATTTTTGTAAGTACAGTGTGCAGCACTTGAATTTGCTTTTATTTGTATCATGTTTTGAACATTTCGAGAATGTGATTTCCATTTTATAATAAAATGATAATTATTATTTTTTTGTTTAATATGTGTGGGTGTGAAAATATATAAAATTAATTCTAAAGTGGTTGGATGTTTAATTATACATACTACATTTTAACATTTTTTACATAACTAATCATTTAATTAGTGAGAACTATTTTCACAACAAATCTTTCTCACAACTTAACATCAAACTATCAATGCATTTACCAGCATGTGGAAAAATTCAATACTATCAACATTATTCAATAACATGCACCTCCTTCTCCAAGTAGAACCCACATATGTGTTCAACAATAGACTTGCCATCTCTTCCACTTGTGGGTTTGAATGCAACTACAAAACTCACCTAAGCTAAACCTTGGGAACCCAAAATAATTCTAGATACTTGGAGACAAGTCATAGTCACCTTTCCAAATATCTATCCCCTATTCCTCTCATATCTAATAACCTTTTCTTTTTATCAAAAAGATGTCCTACTAACTTGGACCCAACACCAATGTTCATGATCAACTAGCAATAAGATTGTAGTGTTTATTTATTTTCTCTTCATCTTTTGTTTTTCATCAAGAAAGCATCTTACTAACTTAGACCCAACACAACTATTCACAATCAACTAATACTAATATTGAGATTGTAGAGTTTAATGGATTACATAAATTTTGATCAACCAAGCTATTGAGAGAATAATATTTCTTCATAAGCATAAATGTAATCAATAATAAAAACTAGGATTGTAATTTTTTAATAGTCATTTCACTTTCTCTCAATAATAAATCAAATATATATGAGAGTGAAAGTAGGAAAATGCCCACAATGCTTTAGGTTATCGATTTAGTCTCTTTTAATACAATCTCAAGACTAAAATATACACCTAAAAGGACACACTTTTATTCTTGCCAAATCTATGTAAATAATGTTTAAGACTAAAATATACACCTAAAGGGACACACTTTTATTCTTGCCAAATCTATGTAAATAATGTTTAATGGATTACATGATCTACAAAACTATTGAGAGAATAATATTCCTTCATAAATATAATTATAAAAACTGGGATTTAATTATCTTAATAGACATTTGACTTTTTCTTAATAATAAATCAAATATATATGGGAGTGAAAGAAGGAAAGTATCTACAATACTTTGGGTTACTGGTTTAGTTTCTATTGATACAATCTCAAGACTCAAATATATAGGTAAAGGGACACATTTCCACTTCTAGATGTCTTTGGATCTTGGGCGCTGAACCTATTTCCTTAGGTCAGTACTCTTAACCAATCAAAATAAATAATAATCCAAAACCAAATCATCTTCTTTTATGAAAAATCATTTTAATTTTATTATTATTGTTTTCTTCTTTTTATTTTTGAAAAATCATTTTAATTTTATTATTATTGTTTTCTTCTTATTATTTTTGAAAAATCATTTTAATTTTATTATTATTGTTTTCTTCTTTTTATTTTTTATCATTAACATTGGCATCTCAAAAATTTAAAATAAAATGTTTTAACACATTTGCCCCCCGAACTGTAAGAGCTCCTCTTATCTCTACGTGCATTGATTGAAACTTAACTTAACTGTTGTATTGATAAAGGTGAAAAGATAATATTTCTCCAGTTTGAGTTTAAGTGACTCACGAAGGTATTGTGAAAATAAATAAAATAACATATTTTATCATAGATATACGTGCCGACTTTAGCTCAGTTGGTAGAGCGGAGGACTGTAGTGGGATACGAAATCCTGATTGTTATCCTTAGGTCGCTGGTTCGAATCCGGCAAGTCGGAAATTCAATTTTAGATTTTGCACTTTCTGTCTGTTTGAGTGATCGGTTATTTGGCACTTCGTCTATATTTGCCGTTAAATATACAAAAGTTAGTGACCAGATCATTACTCTTCACTCTAATTACATCAATTAAATCTAAAATTATCTTTTTACAAAAAAGTTTTTTTTTTTAAGATTCAGGAAGCATAGAGTGTTAGTTGAGTTACCACATTATTTATCAAGTTTTCAAAGACTATGAGGAATCTCATTATCTTAAAAAAACAATTTTACATTAATCGAAAACTAACTTGGAATCATGAGACCTTATACTTTCACAAGTAAGAAAAAACAAAACTTAAGGCAAATGTTGGTCCATCATCAGGCATGACCTAAGGAAAATGTTGGTCCATCATCAGGCATGACCTAAGGAAAATGCTAGTCCATTCACAAAAAAATAATGAAGTCTGGGGAAGCACCAATTCCTCCTTCTCAGTGCTCATCCCTAAAGAAGTTAACCCATTCTCTAGATTTTGACCTATTTCGTTGTATAACTCTTTGTACAAAAATTTGACAAAAATAATGGCCAACAAACTAAAAAAGATTCTCCCTAGAATCATTTGCCAGAATCAAGACATATTTATGCCAAAAAGACAACACGTGGATAATATAATTTTGGTTCGAGAGGCAATACATTCCAATGGAGTTAATAAAGAAAAAAAAGATGAGTATTAAAATGGACATGGCAAAAGTGTTTGATAAGGTAAGGTACACCTTTTTGTTTGATGTTCTTTGTAAATTTGGGTTTGAAGAGTCCTTTGTTCTTTGGGTTAAATTCTATGTAGACTCTCCCTGAATCACACTTCCTTACTGAATAGAAGGTCCACTTCCTTTTCTAGGAGCAAAAGAGGACTATGAAAGGAATGCCTTCTCTCCTCCTTGTTGTACATGATTATGACTGAAGTTTTGAGTAGGAAATTAGAGCATGAGCAAATTTTCAGGTAGAGTGCAAGGGATCCGAAGTTACACAAGAGGAGTTAGAGGTATTAATAATTCTTAGTTTGTAGATGCTACTCTTCTATTTGGGGTGCACCGACCATTATAGTAGAATGGTTCAAAACAATGTTGGATTTCGACCTATTTCGTTGTATAACTCCTTGTGCAAATTTTTGACAAAAATAATGGCCAACAAACTCAAAACGATTCTCCCTAGAATCATTTGCGAGAATCGAGACATATTTATGTGAAAAAGACAATGTGTGGATAATATAATTTTGGTTTGAGAGGCAATACATTCCAATGGAGTTAATAAAGGGGAAAAAAGATGATTATTAAAATGGACATGGCAAAAGTGTTTGATAGGGTAAGGTACACTTTTTTTTGTTTGATGTTCTTTGTAAATTTGGGTTTGAAGAGTCCTTTGTTCTTTGGGTTAAAGTCTGTGTAGACTCTCCCGAAATCACACTTCCTTAGTGAATGGAAGGTCCACCTCCTTTTCTAGGAGCAAAAGAGGGCTATGAAAGGAATGTCTTCTCTCCTCCTTGTTGTACATGATTATGACTAAAGCCTTGAGTATGAAATTAGAGCATGAGCGAATTTCAAGTAGGGTGTAAGGGATCCGAAGTTACACAAAAGGAGTTAGAGGTATTAATAATTCTTAGTTTGTAGATGCTACTCATCTATTTGGGAGTGGATTGACCATTATAGTAGAATGGTTCAAAACAATGTTGGATTGTTTCCTCAATGCCTCTAGATGACAAGTTAATAATGGAAAAAGTCAAATATATGGCTGGAATATTAATGCACTTTAGGCCATTTCTAGAAATTTGGACTTCACTTGTCTATCATCCTGGACATATTTTTAATATTTGGGGATGTTAATTTCTTTAAGCAAACCGATCTACATGACCAACAACAATGGGGTTTGCAATGGTTTGATCCTACAGGGAGGGTGGTCTTTATCAAGTCCACTATTTCAGCTCTTCCCACCTTTGACTGTTCAACAATGCTAGCTCCCACAAGCATCATGTAGCAAGTGGCAAGATATCTTTGGAAATTCTTGTGGTAAGGGGGATAAGTATATACCAAAAAGTTTCACTTAGTTAATTGGAATACTTTTAGATCTCCAAAAGACAATCGGGGCTTGGGAGTCAAAGTTTCTTCGCTAATGAACATGGCAATGGGAGAAAAGATTCCTTGGTGTTTCACAACTGACCAGTTGGAGTGGTGTAAGATTGTATTGGTCGAGAAGTATTTCCATGGAAGCAGGAAATGGTGTTTGGAATCCCCTTTGGGTGGAGGGAAAGGATTTATTATCTGGAAATTTTGTAAGGTTTTTGTCCCATTAATTCAATCACTATTAACTTGGATCCTTGGGAACGATAAAGTGATTAAAATATTTATTGATGGCATTATGGGAAAACCCCCATTGGGATCAAAGAAAGAGCTCTTAGGATTAAAGGATTGGATGGAGGGGAAAGGGATTACAACTTTGTTTGACTTATGTATTTGGGACAAACTGGATAAGGATTGATGGGTGGGATGGAAGCATCTTTCTCCACCTTCCCATCTCACCCCATTGCATGACATATTTTTCTCTAATATTTGGGGATGTACTCATGTGGATCAATACATTTCTGATGTAAGATGATTGGGATCTAGAGGCTCTGGATATTGAGTTAAAATGGGGTATAATTGCTTGCTCTTTGAATTTCCTTTACTATCTAGTTTACAAATTTGGAAACATATTTGGAATGGGGATGTCTTGCCTAAGATCAATACCTTTTGTTGAATTATGGTTCATGGGAAACTACTAACAACGGAGAATCTTCAAAGGTGGGGAATTGTTGGGCCATTTAGATGCGTTTTTTGCACGAATGTAGTTCAATCATAGAGGCATTTGTTTTTTGAATGTAGGTATGGAATTTTTCTTTTGTGGAAATTTCCCACAAGATGATATTGCCTAATCTTGGAAATATATGTTTACATTATGGCATGGAAAAGTATATTAGAACCTTCTTGAATAAACCAGTCTTTAAAATATTGTGTCTTCTATGTTAGGAAATGAGGAACACTTCCATGCTAAACCTAGAAGAAGAGAGTAAGAAAGATTTAATCAAGAAAGTAAATGATAAAGCAAACACACAATACACAAATATTTTACCCTAGAAACCCAAACCGGGAAAACCAACATTCCTTGAGCACTTTGCTCTCTTGTTATCTTATTCATTCAGAATAAAAGGTTACTTGTCTAACCTTGGTCCACACCTAAGACACAATCAACATCATACCTTCTTTCTTTACACAAGAACAACCTTGTAGCCAATTCGACTTACATCTACATGACCAACAACCTCTACGATTATTGATTCTTGGCGATTAACCATTCATCATCATTTACAACATTACAACACACCTTATTTATAGGCTTTACAGTACACAAAACCCTAAAAAATAGGCGCCCAAAAAATGGTTACAGATCCACGCAGATCATTGGCTACAAATCCTGCGAATCTCAAGATTATGTTACAGTTGTCTACCAAGTCAGATTACCAGTCGACATTCATTCGGTTGCCACACGCCTGCCTGTCGACCTCTTGTCGATTGATCTCTTTGAATTAACTCGGTCGAGCCACCTCGACCTTCAACTTGTTTTCGATGTCTTCGACTTCGTCTTTACCCGGTCGAACCACCTCGACCTTTGACTTGCTGTCGATTCCTTCAGCTTCGACTGTTAGTCGATCCACTTCGACTAGAATTTCACTGCAAAGAATATAACATCCCAACATTTTAATGCCAAAATTTATATGCTAGGGGATTTGGATTCCAAGAAATAAGGATATCTTTCAACATATTAATAACTTCCAAAATTGCTACCAATAAGGCTAATGGATTGTTGGCTTAACAAATTCAAATCAAAGGGATTAAAGGTCATAATATAGGGATGCTGGAACAAGAAAAGAGGGATTGACTTAGAGGTTTGTTAACAATATTCATCCCTTAGTCAAACCCATCCATTCCCAAACCCATCTAGGGAGTGAGTTGACAAATTTGGTTGGGAGAAGAGGAGTTTAGGAGTTGGCATCATTCCTAGGGAAAACATCTATTACTATTTGTTGGTACTTCAAAAGGTAATCCAGGGGTGGTAGGTGCGATGTATCATTCTCGATTCTGAGGGAAAACAATAGATTACCTTTGAACGAGGTCTGGGTGGAGCACCAAATAACCAAGTGGAGGCGTTTCCTCTTTTCTAGGGGTTGAAGCTCCTCGATGATAGTCATATTAGGAGCCTAATTTTTATTGGGGATTCAACATTAGTTATCAAATTGATGCATAGACCCTCCTATTCAATTGATGGAAACTTGCAAGAATTATTAGGTGAATAAAAAAGGAAGATAACATGTTTTAAACCATAGAATATTACCTTATCTTAAGGGATATTAACAAATGGGCAGATCATCTAGATAACGTGGCCTCTCAACTAGAATGTGAAATCTAGTAAGAACCAAAAGTGGGGTTTCATCTTTCCCCATGCCTTAATTTTTCAAATCATAGTTATGAATATGATTTGCATGAAAGCCAAATGGAAAGGAAGTTTAAATTCAATGTTCAAAGTGCATTAACCTTGCAATTCCTTCACACACTCATGGTTTAATGCTGAAGTAGACTAATCAATTGCGAAGCGACTTGGGTTCTTTTGTTATGAACCAATGCCTTGAGAATGATAAAAAATCAACGAATAACAATCCACTTCGAGGGGGAAACCTCCTTTTACAATATATTCAATGTATAATATGAGATATGATGAGATCCGATGATCCTAAGACTATGTCTCCTTGGTATATATATAGGAGACAAAGGGTACAATTATAATTAAAGGGTACAATGAAGGGTTCTAGCCTACATACAAATATAACACTAGAATTGTAATAATTCAATATCTAGGGCTTAATAAGGGGTTTTATAGATAACATGCGGCTTTATCTAGGGCTTAACATGTCCTTCCCCTTCAAACAAGTTTTGTGACCTCAACACTTGACTAACCACATTTGTTTCTACATGAAGAACTCATCTTCCCATGTCGCCTTTTCCACTGGCAGGTTCTTCCATTTGACGAGGTACTCTATAATTGCTCGATTTCTTAGCTGCTTAATCCTTGTTTCAAGGATTGTTTCTGGTTCTAGTATGCTTTTCCCTTCTTCATTAATATTTGGTAAAATAGTTTGGACTAAGATCTTATTTCCAATTACCTTCTTTAAGCAAGAAATTGTAAGTTTTAAACCTGCGAAGTAAAGCAATGCATACATATTCTAAAGAAAAATAGAAATAAATCAATAGCTCATACACACAGTACACAAAGATTTACACTGGAAACCCTTAACCGAGAGAAAACTAGCCTTCCTTGGTGCCGCACGTTTCAACTCTTCATTGTATTAATTTCACAATTCACAATAGAATATATACAATATTTTAGGTATTCTGTAGCTACCAAAACCTTAATCCCTTAATCTGTGATTAATTTAGAAAACCGCTAAAAATAGCAAAATCCGCTAAAATAGCAAAAATCGTCCAAAAAACAAAATTCGGGGCACTACCCCGAACCTTGACGATTCCGAGCTACTGCATGAAGTCGAATGCTATGCATAACCGAGGGGGGCAAATCCTCTCCCCCCTGGGACCCCCCCAGGAAAGTGACCGACGCACATGACACAAAGAGCGAAGGAAGTTGGGATCATCAGACACAATTTTCGAATCTGACGCGCCCACCCACACACATGCAAAGAATATAACACATACCCAACAAAAACATGGAAGAATGAATGTACACATGAAGATGGAGGTAACTCAAATTTGTAATCCATACTTCCAATCCTTTGCAAAACCTTATAGGGGCCATAATATTTGGGTGCTAATTTATTGTCCCTATTTTGTTGCTTGAGGGACATCTATTTATATGGTTGTAGCCTCAGAAATAACCAATCCCCCACTTCAAATCCCCTTTCACCGCAATGTTGATCTTCTTGTTGTTTCATCCTATTTTGTACCATAACCAAGTTGTCCTTCAATAGTTTGAGAACCTCTTGTTGGTGCCCTATGTTGTACTCCACTTCTTGAACCTTTTCTATCCCTTTCAAGGGTGATGCGATGGATGGAGGATGATATCCAGAAAGTGCCAGAAATGGGGAAAATTTTGATGAAGTATGGAAGGATGTGTTGTACCACCATTTCACCAAGGGCAACCACTTGACCCATTGTGTTTGTTTATCAGATGCAAAGCAACAAAGTTACCCTTCTATACATTTATTCACAATCTCAATTTTCCCATCGGATTGAGGATGCTAAGATGAGTTGTGATCCAATTTAGTACCCAAACAAGAAAATAATTCAGTCCAAAAATTTCTAGTGAAAATTGGATTTTTGTCACTTAGAATAATCTTGGGGACTCCATGTAGTTTTTGAACTATTTGCATGAATACTGCAACTATTGTACTTGCTTTATAAGGACGAGAAAGAGATAAAAAAATGTGTATACTTTGTCTATCGATCCACTATTACCATGATGATAGTGTTTCCTTTAGATTTGGGTAAACTTGTAATAAAATCCATTGAAACTTCTTCCCAACGTTGACTTGGTATAACTAATGGTTGTAGGAGACCTAGCGCCTTGATTGTCTCTCCCTTATTCTATTGGTAGACCACACACTCAGACACAAAATTTTGAACATCAGTTTTAAGAACTTCCTAGAAAAAACCCTTCTTGATCATGTGGTATGTTTTCTAGAATCTTGAATGTCATCCTATAGGAGAAGTGTGCAATTTCAGAAGAACCTTTTGTTTGAGTTGAGGATTCTTACATAAATATGGGCGATCATGACACCATAGAAAATCATTCTCCCATACAAAATTATGTAATGAATTGGGGCCCTCTTGTAGTTGTTGAATGATCTCGCATACCTCTTAATATTGCTTCCATTCTATCCTTGCTTCTTCCACCTAATCAGATTGCATAATAGAAATAACACATAATGAACTTTCTATTTCTTCTTCCTTCCTTGAAAGGGCATCTGTCACAACATTANATATGAGATATGATGAGATCCGATGATCCTAAGACTATGTCTCCTTGGTATATATATAGGAGACAAAGGGTACAATTATAATTAAAGGGTACAATGAAGGGTTCTAGCCTACATAAAAATATAACACTAGAAATATAATAATTCAATATATAGGGATTAATAAGGGGTTTTATAGATAACATGGGGCTTTATCTAGGGCTTAACATGTTCTTCCCCTTCAAACAAGTGTTGTGACCTCAACACTTGACTAACCACATGTGTTTCTACATGAAGAACTCATCTTCCCATGTCGCCTTTTCCATTGGTATGTTCTTCCATTTGACAAGGTACTCTATAATTGCTTGATTTCTTAGCTGCTTAATCCTTGTTTCAAGGATTGTTTCTGGTTCTAGTATGCTTTTCCCTTGTTCAATAATATTTGGTAAAATAGTTTGGACTAGGATCTTATTTCTGATTACCTTATTTAAGCAAGAAATTGTAAGTTTTAAACTAGCAAAGTAAAGCAATGCATACATATTCTAAAGAAAAATAAAAATAAATCAATTGCTCATACACACAGTACACAAAGATTTACGCTGGAAACCCTTAACCGGGATAAAACTAGCCTTCCTTGGTGCCGCATGTTTCAACTCTTTATTGTATTAATTTCACAATTCACAATACAATATATACAATATTTTAGGTATTCTGTAGCTATCGAAACCCTAATCCCTTAATTTGTGATTAATTTAGAAAACCGCTAAAAATAGCAAAATTCAATAAAATAGCAAAAATTGCCTAATTTTTTTTTTTTGGGGCGCTGACCCGGAGCCGAATGGTACGCGTAACCAAGGGGGGCCAATCCTAGACCCCCCTGGGACCCCCCCAGGAAAGTGCCCGACGCACATGACACAAAGAGCGAAGGAAGTTGGGATCACGAGACATAGTTGTCAAATCCGATGCGCCCACACACACACATGCAAAGAATATAACACATACCCAACAAAACACATGGAATAATGAATGTACACATGAATATGGAGGTAACTCCAATTTGTAATCCATACTTCCAATCCTTTGCAAAACCTTATAGGGGCCATAATATCTGGGTCCTAATTTATTGTCCTTTTGTTGCTTGAGGGACATCTATTTATATGGTTGTAGCCTCATAAATAACCAATCCCCCACTTCAAATCCCCTTTCACTCCAATGTTGATCTGCTTGTTGTTTCATCCTATTTTGTGCCATAACCAAGTTGTTCGTCCATAGTTTGAGAATATCTTGTTGGTGCCCTATGTGGTACTCCACTACTTGAACCTTTGCAATCCCTTTGAAGGGTGATGTGATGGATGGAGGATGATATCCATAAAGTGCCAAAAATGGGGAAAAATTTGATGAAGTATGGAAGGATGTGTTGTACCACCATTTCACCAAGGGCAACTACTTGACCCATTGTGTTTGTTTATCAGATGCAAAGCAACAAAGTTATCCTTCTAGACATTTATTTACAATCTCAGTTTTCCCATTGGATTGAGGATGCTAAGATGAGTTGTGATCCAATTGAGTACCCAAACAAGAAAATAATTCAGTCCAAAAATTTCTAGTGAAAATTGGATTTTTGTCACTTAGAATAATCTTGGGGACTCCATGTAGCTTTTGAACTATTTCCATGAATACTTCAACTACTGTACTTGTTTTATAAGGATGAGAAAGAGAGCAAAAATGAGTATACTTTGTCTATCGATCCACTATTACCATGATGCTAGCGTTTCCTTTAGATTTGGGTAAACTTGTAATAAAATCCGTTGAAACTTCTTCCCAACGTTGACTTGGTATAGCTAATGGTTTTAGGAGACCTAGCGCCTTGATTGTCTCTCCCTTATTCTATTGGTAGACCACACACTCAGACACAAACTTTTGAACATCAGTTTTAAGAATTTCCCAGAAAAAAACCTTCTTGATCATGTGGTATGTTTTCTAGAATCTTGAATGTCCTCCTATAGGAAAAGTGTGCAATTTCAAAACAACCTTCTGTTTAAGTTGGAGATTCTTACATAAATATAGGCAATCATGATACCATAGAAAATGATTCTTCCATACAAAATTATCCAATGAATTGGGTCCCTCTTTTAGTTGTTGAATGATCTCGCATACCTCTTAATCTTGCTTCCATTCTATCGATTCTTCTTACACCCAATAATATTGCACAATAGAAATAACACATAATGAACCTTCTATTTCTTCTTCCTTCCTTGAAAGGGCATCTGTCACAACATTATGTTTTCTTTTTTTGTAGATAATTTCAAAGTCATAACCTAGCATCTTTGTAACCCATTTTTGTTGGTCTTTTGAAGATAATGTTTTCTCCAAGAAGTACTTCAAACTATCATGATATGTTTTTACTTTGAAGTGTCTTCCTATTAGGTAAGGGCACCATTTCTTAATTGCACGTAGCATGGCCAACATTTATTTTTCACAAATGGGCTTGAGTAAGTTTTTTCCTTTAAGTTAGATTCTTTCAAAGGAAATTTGGGGCCTTCCTTCTTGCATTAAAACTGCACCAGTTCCATGGCTCGAGGCATCACACTCCACCATAATTGTTTTTGTGAAGTTAGGTGTGGCTAGGACATGAGTTGTACACATAGAATCCTTAACTTTTTCAAAAGATTTGGTTGTTGCTTGAGTCTAAGAAAATGCTTCGTTCTTTAATAATGTTGTTAGAGGTGCTGCTATTTGACCATAGTTCTTGACAAACTTGCGGTAATAGCCTTCCAATCCTAAGAATCCTCTATGTTTCTTCAAGGTTTTAGGAATTGTCCATTCCCTCTTAGATTTAATTTTTTTAGGGTCCATTTTTACACCTTCATGAGATACAATATGACCCAAATATTCCACTTCTTGAACCCCAAGGGAACACTTGGAAGGATTTGCATAAAGTTGTTTCTCTTCCAATAGTTATAATACTCTGTCAACATGTTGTACATGCTCTTCCCAAGATTTATTGTAGATTAGTATGTCATCAAAAAATACTAACACAAATTTTCTAAGGAAGGGCTTGGAAATATAATTCATCAAGCTTTGAAATGTTGAAGGTGCATTAGTAAGTCCAAAAGGCATAATCAAAAACTCATAATGAACCTCATGTGTTCTAAATCCTATTTTAGGAATGTCTTCCTGCCTATTATGATTTGATGATATCCTGAACGAAGATCCAACTTAGTAAAGAAAATTGCTCCATGCAATTCATCTAATACTTCACCAATGACATGAATAAGAAACTTATCTTTGATGGCCATTTTGTTGAGCTATCTATAATATGGACACATATGCCATGACCCATCCTTTTTCATAACCATCATCACTGGTGAAGAGAAAGAACTTTGGTTAGGTTGAATTATGCCGAACTCTAACATTTCTTTGATCATACCCTCAATCTCACTCTTATGTGCATATGGATACATGTAAGGCCTAATGTTAGGTGGTACACTTCTTGGTTGCAAATGAATAGCATGGTCATGATCTCAAGCATGTGGAAGACCCTTAGGCATTTCTCCAAATACCTTGGAATGATTGTTGATAGCTATTTGGAGATCCAATGGAGCAGAGGACATAGATGTTTGTGTTGGACAACTGAGAGGGGGGGGGGTGAATCAATTGTTACCGTGCTTAAAAAATTATGCTTCTTTTAAACTCTTTGCAGAAACACTGAATGATGATCACATTAATGCAGGGAAATAAACAATGGCACATTCAACATCAGTCACACATATATGAGAAACACAGAGAC
>JZKD02S0320730.1:125306-144801 GCA_000966675.3 Picea glauca
TCATTGACCTCTTTCTGCAGGTCCATTTACATCACATATTCATATTTATAAGTTTTTCCATAGTCCTTGGCCAGTTCAGTTATATTTACAATCTGGGGGAAACATGGTGTTACACATGCCAAATAGATACTAAGATAAGATAGAATGTTGGTATTCTATGTTTGCAGTGTAGGATACTTTGGATATGACCTCAATAGTGGTGGGTGGGGATCTTAACACCTACATTTACCAGACAAAGAAGAGGGGTGGAAGTCAAGTGAGAGACCCCCAAAGTGAAAAACTATTTGATCTCATCTCTGAATGGGACCTTCAGGATATTCAACCCCTAAAAGGGAAATTCACTTGGAATAATCGTCGGGCTGGACTGAACCATATAGCAGCTCGGTTGGATTGATTCCTCATCAACAATGAATTTCTTCTCTCCTCATACAAGATTTATTCCTATATTATTCCCACTGCCATTTCATAGCATAAACCTATCTCTCTCCATCTCTCCGCTCCCCAAAACTTCGAGCCACTGCCCTTCAGATTCAACCCCCTTTGGCTCAACTCTCGCCTTATCCCTAGCCTAGTTCAACAATCATGGTTGTTTCCCATCAGCGACTCTCCAAATTATGTTTGGGAAAATAAGATTAAAGTGTTCAAACAAGTGCTTAAGGAATGGGATAAATCTACCTTTATTCCCCCAAATAAAGAAAGGAAATCTAGGCTTTCAGAGTTAACAGATATCCAGAGAATAATAGAAAATGAAGAAGTAACCCAGGAAACTCTAAACATGGAAAAAGAAGCATATCAAAACCTCCACTCTATAATGAGAAGAGAAGAGGAACATTGGAGATTGAAATCTAGGAGTTTATGGTTAAGAGTTGTAGATTTGAACACTTCATTCTTCCACAAATAGGAACAACAAAGAAGAAAAAATAATACAGTATCAACGATCCAATTAGAGTCCGAACAAATCATTGAAAACGTCAATCAAATTAAATTGGCAGCAAGCCAACACTTTGCAGATTTGTATTCCCAAAGCAACCAAGAAGAAAATGAAATAGCCACCCAAGAGATGTTGGAGCATATTCCACAAAGTATAATAGTGGAAGACAATGCACTTCTTACTCAAGATATCACAGAGGAAGAAATACTCCAAGCTATAAGGAGCCTTGATTAAGACAAATCCCTAGGTCCATATGGCTTCTCTATCGGATTCTACAAACACTTTTGGGGTTTAATTAAACATGATCTCCAATGCATGTTAAAATACACCCTTCGGAAGAAGAGCTCAACTTTCTTGGCCCTCATTTCGAAGGAGACGAACCCATCAAATTTATCCATATTTTGGCCAATATCTCTATGCAACTCTTCCTATAAAATTCTTACTAAGATTATTGTCGCGAGACTAAAACCCCTTCTCTCAAAATTGGTTTCTGAAAATCAAGGCGGGTTCATTGAAAATAAACAAATCACTGAAAATATAATTCTAGTTCAAGAAGTTATTCACTCCAGCATGGGATACAAAGACAAAGGAATGGTGCTCAAATTAGATATGGAAAATTCCTTTGATCAAGTAAAACACTATTTTCTTTCAAAAGTTTTAGAACAGTACGGATTCTCCTCAAAATTCATAGATTGGATTAAAGCATGTATTGGCTCCCCATGGATATCCCCGATGATAAATGGTCGGTCGACACATTTTTTCAAATCAAATAGAGGGATAAGATAGGGTTTCCCTTTGTCACCCTCTCGTTACATTCTATTGGTGGATTCTCTAAGTCGTAAATTGGAAGAGGAGTGCATATTGGGGTGTCTTCCTGTAATCCAAATTGCTCCAGGAGTCAAAGAAACAAATCATTCCCAATTTGTCGATGACACTCTTCTCCTTGGAGCCGCCTCCCCTATCATTGCGAGAAGGTTCAAACGGGTTTTGGACAACTTCTTAACAACTTCAGTAGGGAAAATAAATATCAGCAAAAGAAAAATCTACAGATGGAATATACCAGGACATCATCAATATATCATCTCTAAAATATTTGGATTTCCATTGATTTTTAATTGGAAATTCTTTAACTATCTTGGCATGCCCATTTTTCAAAGCCTCGCCTCTTCACAGGATTGGAAAAAAAAATTGGACAAATTAACCAGCAAAACTCAAAGTTGGGGTTCTCGCTAGTTAAATATGGCAGCGAAAATCATTCTCATTAAATATGTTTTTTCCACACTAACAATCTTTCAATGTGCAGGTCTACTAGTACCTAAAGGAATCCTTGAAAAAATCTCAAAAAATCTTCGAGGATTTCTATGGGAAGGTGGGAAAACAAACTCAAAAAAATTTCATGTTGTCAATTGGACAACCATGTGTCAACCAACTCGAAAAGGAGGTTTGGCAGTTCATAACCCTTATCTCATGAATATTTCCCTGGGAGAAAATTTTGTTTGGTGCCTCATATCTGACCCCTTGGATTGGTGGAATCAAGCTATTTTATCCAAATATATTTTCTTTCCTCGAATTTGCAGTCTAGATATCTCCCTTCCCTCCTCCAACAACTCTCCAATATGGAAATTGTTAAGAATGGCAGCCCCTCTGATTCAAACTAATATTTCCTGGCCTCTTGGGAATGGCGCCCTCATCAATGTCTAGATGGATATCATTTTGGGAATTGCACCCTTGGAAAAAATCAAATTTCTTAACCCCCTCAAGCTTTGGTGCATCTACAATGGCTACTCCAAGCTCCAAGATTTTTTTGAATGGACAATAAATGGCCTTTGGAAGTCTTGGAAAACTTTATAACCCCATGATTAGCTCCTTCCTCTTCTCCCTATTCTCTTAGAGAAACTTGTTGGATGTGCCCCAATCAACTCACATAGAAGAGATTCTTGTTGTTGGGTTATATCTCATTATTGAGTCAAATTAGGATATGCTAGTCTTCTTGTAGATTATCCAAGGCCACCTCTCTCCAAGATTTGGTCATGTGTATGGTCTGGACCCTCTCTCCCAAAAATCAACGCTTTCACCTAGGTCATGATACACGAAAAAATTCTTACAACTGATAATGTTTAGAAGCGAGGCATTGTTGGCCCATCCAAATGTGCCCTATGTATGGCTTCCGAGGAAACAATTCAGCATTTGGTTTTTGAATTCCCCTTCAACGTGCAAGTTTGGGATCTCATGTTCACTTCTCTCCATCCTAAATTTCATCCTCCTTCCAATTGGAACGATATGTTTGTTCATTGAAAGCAAAGATATGCTAGCAGCTTCAATAAAAAAATTCTCTTTGCAAGTCTTTGGAGGCAGATTCTGTTATAGAAAGATTCGCCTCACCATATGAAAACTTGCTCATAGGGCCTTTTTTTATTTCCCTATGCAGATTTGAAGTCCCTTTTAGCAGTTCCCAAAGCTAAAAAATGTATTTTTCCACATATATGCACTCTAACAGTTATACATCATGTGTATAGGTAGGTTGCACCATTACAACCCACCTACATCGGGATTTTTGCTCAAAATTAAAAAATGGTGTCGGGTTTCCATGTCACGTCACGGGATCCATGATCCTTAACCTTCCATATACTGGAAACGTTCTGACTTGGCCCTTCAGTTCCATTCGAAGGCTATAAATGGGCCATATCCAAGAGGTGGAAGAGAGGAGAAGAATTCAACTTTGAGAGCAAAGTTACTCTGGAGAAATTATTCACTTCATATTGAGTCTGCATCCCTTTGTCCTTTTAAGTTTGAACACATTGTTTAGCCCCCAAGATCTTCCCTATTTGATGGAGAACCTCATTGTCTCTATTATATGAGCTTGCCTTTGGTGGAGTATTGAAGTGGTGGAGACCCAGCTGGAAGGGACTTAGTTTCCCAGTTCTGAACGTGCTAACACTGAAGTTTGTCATTCATACACTTATGTTGATTACATTTAATAGAAATACTTTTTTCTCGTCTAATTAATGTCTGGAAAATATTTGAATTGTTATTCCATGGGTGTATTTTTTATGAATATTGATGGATTATGTTATTGAATGTGCTAAATTTATATATTATCACCATATGCTTGTGTATCTTGGTTGTTGAGGACAAGTTGCAGGTGTATTTCTTTGAGTCAATTCCTCAATGGTGGACTTCATCGAACATCTCGAAGAGGTAGGATCTTTATCTTGTCTTGTTAGCATATTTATTTATATAGCATACTTGATATTAGAGTTGATTTCTGCAGTCATTTCTGTCTTTTGTGGTTTACCCCATGCCATAGAGTGATTTTCCTCGTAACAGATTCCAAATTTCACATGATGGGGAATTTGGTTAGCAAGAAATAAGGCCATTTTTCAAAATAAATCTCCTCCCCCTCAGCAGGTCCAGACACAATCTTGTGGCCCTCCTTTCGAAATTTTTCTCTATCTATAATAAACTTCCAGAAAATCAAGTTTTTCTCACATACTCAGAGCAAATTTGGATAACCAGTCTCTTAGGTAATTTCTCTGCCATTCACACCAACCTCACTCAAAATCCAAAATAGCACAAGCGACAGTTGCGATTACCCAATAAGGAATTTTTCCAATGGAAACGTCAACAAAATTATCATTTACTCTTTTTTGATGGAGCATCAATAGGCAACCCAGGGGCGATAGGCGTTGGGGAAGTTTTCTTCGACTCCGAAGGAGACAAGGTTATGGATTTCGGTTGGGGATCAGGTAAATCTACTAATAACCATGCAGAGGTCCTTGTAGTATTCATGGGGCTTCACCTTATTCCAACGAATATATCTTCAAGGCTCATGATTATCAACGACTCTGATCTGATCATAAGAGGACTTCGTCAAACTCTCAAGACTACGCATCCCAATATTCCATAACTCTACTCCGAATCAAAGAAATGGAACACAAATTTTTTTTAAGTTTATTATTAGCACGTGTATATATCTCATAATGCCATAGTTGACTCTCTCGCTAAAGAAGAAAAATTGTTTTCTATCGGGCAGCTAAGGAAAAATTCCTCAATTAGCTATGTGCGTATTCCCTAAGAAAAATGCATCGTTCCAGTGACTCCGCTTGAACATTCTATTGTGTGTGCATCTTTCCCTTGGACAATTTCACGATACCTCCACGTGCCTCTCTCCTCCTTCACGTGTCGATCTGTCTTGTGATCAACGCATCCCTTCATATTTTGTCCCCTTCACGTTGCAACTTGTCATTTTTGTCTCCTCCTCACGTAGGAATTGGTACTCTGCACTTTCCCCTGCAACAATCCCTACACGTCCTGGATATTTTTAGGACATACGTCCATGCCCTCACCCTTCGTTAGCCACTTGTGTGGAATTCAATTCATCAATGTCATGTCATTGGCTCTTACCCCTCGCAACATGTTGCCTCTGTCTCTCTTTGTTCGCTAGAAAGGAACACACTTAAATTACAAAGGTGGTGGAATTGTTGGTTATCATCTCAAGCCCTGGTTCAATTGGCCTCTAAATCGCTATCATCCTCGTGTAAATATGTGGTTTTGTAGAAAGAGCGACTTCCATTGCTCAGAATGCACTATAGGCAGAATTCAGTAACAAATACAAACTCAGCAGGAAGAAATCACATCACTCAAAATGCAAGTTGAACAACAGACTCAATAGTTCAACGCTCAAGAGCAACGCCACAATGCAGAAATGGTTATACGCATGCACACAGTCAATAGGAATGCATCCCTGATATGTTCCATTCATTGGTCTCAACATCAACACGGTGTCCAGCAACACAATCGGCCATCCAATTTTGTCGAATCTAGAGCCTAAAATGAAGCACTCCACCCACAACTTCATCCAAAAGCGCCTCTAGCCCCAACAATGACTCAAGTAGAAAATCCATCCCCAACAGCAACTCAAGAGATTGAGGTCCAAAAACATAATCAGGTGGACACAAATCTACATTTGCACTAGTTTTCATGATTAGCAAAGTTTTGTATTTGTTCTGCTCTTTTGTAGCCATAGTCCCTTGGCATTTTTGTAGAAACAACATTAGCTTAAATCAGAAAATGGAGACAGGAATAGGGACAGAGACATCAAGTTCTTTTGATACATTTTCATCATATGGGTAGTCTGTAATTCTAGCCTTTTTTGGAGAAATCCAAGCCCATTTCTAATATAATTATACATGTTTTTATTATAAAAAAAACACCTATGTAAATGGATGAAATGTTTCAATTGTGACAAGTACAGTAAGGGGCATAAATGCAGTGAGAAGAAATTATTCTACATAAATTGTGAAGAGGAACAAGATCAAGAATTGGAACCATCACAAGATTCAGATATAGAAGATACTACTCCAATGATATCTTGTAATGCATTGGTCGACATCAGTACTCCACAAACCCTCAATATACAAGGATACATCAAAAAGAAAAAGGTAACCGTGTTGATTGATTCTTGTAGTACCCATAACTTCATTAATTACAAATTAGCAAAAGATCTCAATTGCTTTGTATATCTAGCACTAAAGTTTCAAGTAATGATTGCAGATGGAGATACCATAAAAAGAAATCGGAAGTGCCATAGTATTAAGCTCAATATGGGGGGGTATTTTTTGGATAGTCCCATGATTCCAATCCAAATGGGTTGTGTTGATATTGTATTAGGGATCCAATGGTTACAATCATTAGGAATAATGGTCGTTAATTTTCAAGATCTTTTCATGATATTTTCCTTAGAAGGCAAGGAAATTGAGCTTATAGGTATCCAAGGAAAACCCTCTAAGGTGATAAACTCGAATAGCATAACAAAATTATTCAAAAAGGGACATTGTGGTGTAATTGCACAATTGTGCTCACTAGATGTTCAAACATCTATGTCCTCTGCTCCATTGGATCTCTAAATAGCTATCAACAATCATTCCAAGGTATTTGGAGAAATGCCTAAGGGTTTTCCACATGGTTGAGATCGTAACCATGCTATTCATTTGCAACCAAGAAGTGTACTACCTAACATTAGGCCTTACATGTATCCATATGCACATAAGATTGAGATTGAGGGTATGATCAAAGAAATGTTAGAGGTCAGCATAATTCAACCTAACCAAAGTTCTTTCTCTTCACCAGTGGCGATGGTTATGAAAAAGGATGATTCATGGCATATGTGTCCATATTATAGATAGCTCAACAAAATGGCCATCAAAGATAAGTTTCTTATTCATGTCATTGGTGAAGTATTAGATGAATTGAATGGAGCAATTTTATTTACTAAGTTGGATCTTCGCTCGGGATATCATCAAATCATAATAGGCAGGAAGACATTCCTAAAATAGGATTTAGAACACATGAGGTTCATTATGAGTTTTTTATTATGCCTTTTGGACTTACTAATGCACCTTCAACATTTCAAAGCTTGATGAATTCTATTTCCAAGCCCTTCCTTAGAAAATTTGTGTTAGTATTTTTTGATGACATACTAATCTACAACAAATCTTTGGAAGAGCATGTACAACATGTTGACAGAGTATTATAACTATTGGAAGAGAAACAACTTTATGCAAAGCCTTCCAAGTGTTCCCTTGGGGTTCAAGAAGTGGAATATTTGGGTCATATTGTATCTCATGAAGGTGTAAAAATGGACCCTAACAAAATTAAATCTAAGAGGGAATGGACAATTCCTAAAACCTTGAAGAAACTTAGAGGATTCTTAGGATTGGAAGGCTATTACCGCAAGTTTTTCAAGAACTATGGTCAAATAGTAGCACCTCTAACAACATTATTAAAGAAGGAAGCATTTTCTTAGACTCAAGCAACAACCAAATCTTTTGAAAAACTTAAGGATTCTATGTGTACAACTCATGTCCTATCCACACCTAACTTCACAAAAACATTTATTGTGGAGTGTGATGCCTCAGGCCATGGCATTGGTGTAGTTTTAATGCAAGAAGAAAGGCACCCACTTTCCTTTGAAAGCATCCAACTTAAAGGAAAAAACTTACTCAAGCCCATTTGTGAAAAATAAATGTTGGCCATGCTACGTGCAATTAATAAATGGTGCCCTTACCTAATAGGAAGACACTTCAAAGTAAAAATATATCATGATAGTTTGAATTACTTCTTGGAGAAAACATTATCTTCAGAAGAGAAACAAAAATGGGTTACAAAGATGCTAGGTTATTACTTTGAAATTACCTACAAAAAAAAAACATAATGTTGTGACAGATGCCCTTTCAAGGAAGGAAGAAGAAATAGAAAGTTCATTATGTGTTATTTCTATTATGCAATCTGATTAGGTGGAAGAAGCAAGGATAGAATGGAAGCAAGATTAAGAGGTATGTCAGATCATTCAACAACTACAAGAGGGCCCCAATTCATTACATAATTTTGTATGGAAGAATGATTTTCTATGGTATCATGACTACCTATATTTATGTAAGAATCCCCAACTCAAACAAAAGGTTCTTCTGAAATTGCAAACTTCTCCTATAAGAGGACATTCAAGATTCTAGAAAATATACCACATGATCAAGAAGGGTGTTTTCTGGGAAGTTCTTAAAACTGATGTTCAAAATTTTGTGTCTAAGTGTGTGGTCTACCAATAGAATAAGGGAGAGACAATCAAGGTGTTAGGTCTCCTACAACCATTAGTTATACCAAGTCAACGTTGGGAAGAAGTTTCAATGGATTTTATTACAAGTTTACCCAAATCTAAAGGAAATGCTATCATCATGGTAATAGTGGATCGATAGACAAAGTATACACATTTTTGCTCTCTTTCTCGTCCTTATAAAGCAAGTATAGTAGTTGCAGTATTCGTGGAAATAGTCAAAAGCTACATGGAGTCTCCAAGATTATTCTAAGTAACAAAAATCCAATTTTCACTAGAAATTTTTGGACTGAATTATTTTCTTGTTTGGGTACTCAATTGGATCACAACTCATCTTAGCATCCTCAATCTGATGGAAAAATTGAGATTGTGAATAAATGTCTAGAAGGGTAAATTTGTTGCTTTGCATCTGATAAACAAACACAATGGGTCAAGTGATTGCCCTTGGTGAATTGGTGGTACAACACATCCTTCCATACTTCATCAAAATTTTCCCCATTTCTGGCACTTTTTGGATATCATCCTCCATCCATTGCATCACCCTTGAAAGGCATTGCAAAGGCTCAAGTAGTGGAGTACCACATAGGGCACCAACAAGAGGTTCTCAAACTATTGAAGGACAACTTGGTTATGGCACAAAATAGGATGAAACAACAAGCAGATCAACATTGCGGTGAAAGGGGATTTGAAGTGGGGGATTGGTTATTTCTGAGGCTACAACCATATAAATAGATGTCCCTTAAGCAACAAAATAGGGACAATAAATTAGCACCCATATATTATGGCCCCTATAATGTTTTGCAAAGGATTGGAAGTATGGATTACAAATTGGATTTACCTCCATCTTCATGCATACATTCATTCTTCCATGTTTTTGTTGGGTATGTGTTATATTCTTTGCATGTGTGTCTGTGGGTGCGTCAGATTAGAAAATTGTGTCTGATGATCCCAACTTCCTTCGCTCTTTGTGTCATGTGCGTCAGGCACTTAATTGGGGGGGTCCTTGGGGGGATGGGATTGGCCCCCCTTGGTTATGCGTAGCATTCGGCTTTGGGCGGTAGCTCGGAATCGTCAAGGTTCGGGGCAGTGCCCCGATTTTTTTTTTTTAGCCGATTTTTGCTATTTTAGCGGATTTTTCTATTTTTAGCGGATTTCTAAATTAATCACAAATTAAGGGATTAGTGATTTGGTAGCTACGGAATACCTAAAATATTGTATACATTCTATTGTGAATGGTGAAATTAATACAATGAAGAGTTGAAACGAGCGGCACCAAGGAAGGCTAGTTTTCTCCCGGTTAAGGGTTTCCAACATAAATCTTTGTGTACTATGTGTATGAGCCATTGATTTATTTCTATTTTTATTTAGAATATGTATGCATTGCTTTACTTCGCAGGTTTAAAACTTACAATTTCTTGCTTAAAGAAGGTAATCAGAATTTTACCAAATATTAGTGAAGAAGGGAAAAGCATACTAGAACCAAAAACAATCCTTGAAACAAGGATTAAGCAGCTAAGAAATCGAGCAATTATAGAGTACCTCGTCAAATGTAAGAACCTGTTAGTGGAAAAGGCAACATCGGAAGATGAGTTCTTCATGTAGAAACACATGTGGTTAGTCAAGTGTTAAGGTCACAACACTTGTTTGAAGGGGAAGGACATGTTAAGCCCTAGATAAAGCCCCATGTTATCTATAAAACCCCTTATTAAGCCCTAGATATTGAATTATTACATTTCTAGTGTTATATTTGTATGTAGGCTTGAACCCTTCATTGTACCCTTTAATTATAATTGTAACCTTTGTCTCCTATATATATATATACCAAAGAGACATAGTCTTAGGATCATCGGATATCATCATATCTCATATTATACATTGAATATATTGTAAAATGAGGTTTCCCCCTCGAAGTGGATTGGTATTCATTGATTTTTTATCATTCTCAAGGCATTGGTTCATAACAAAAGAACCCAAGTCGCTTCACAATTGATTAGTCTACTTCAGCATTAAACCATGAGTGTGTGAAGGAATTGCAAGGTTAATGCACTTTGAATGTTGAATTTAAACTTCCTTTCCATTTGGCTTTCATGCAAATCATATTCATAACTATGATTTGAAAAATTAATGTATGGGGAAAGATGAAACCCCAATTTTGGTTCTTACTAGATTTTGCATTCTAGCAGAGAGGCCATGTTATCTAGATGATCTGCCTATTTGTTAATATCCCTTAAGATAAGGTAATATTCTATGGTTTAAAACATATTAGCTTCCTTTTTTATTCACCTAATAATTCTTGAAAGTTTTCCATCAATTGAATAGGAGGGTCTATGCATCAATTTGATAGCTAATGTCGAATCCCCAATAACAATTAGGCTCCTAATATGAATAGCATCGAGGAGCTTCAACCCCTAGAAAAGAGGAAATGCCTCCACTTGGTTATTTGGCGCTCCACCCAGACCTTGTTCAAAGGTAATCTATTGTTTTCCTTCAGAATCGAGAATGATACATCGCACCTACCACCCCTGGATTAGCTTTTGAAGTACCAACAAATAGTAATAGATGTTTTCCCTAGGAATGATGCCAACTCCTAAACTCCTCTTCTCCCAACCAAATTTGTCAACTCACTCCCTAGATGGGTCTGGGAATGGATGGGTTTGACTAAGGGATGAATATTGCTAACAAACCTCTAAGTCAATCCCTCTCTTCTTGTTCCAACATCCATATATTATGACATTTAATCCCTTTGATTTGAATTTCTTAATCCAACAATCCATTAGCCTTATTGGTAGCAATTTTGGAAGTTATTAATATGTTGAAAGATATCCTTATTTCTTGGAATCCAAATCCCCTAGCATATAAATTTCAGCATTACAATGTTGGGATGCTATATTCTTTGCAGTGAAAGTCTAGTCGAGGTGGATCGACTGACAGTCGAATCCGAAGGAATCAACAACAAGTCGAAGGTCGAGGTGGTTTGACTGGGTAAAGACGAAGTCAAAGACATCGACAACAAGTTGAAGGTCGAGGTGGCTCAACCGAGTAAATTCAAAGAGGTCAACCAACAAGAGGTCAACAGGAAGGCGTGTGGCAACCAAAAGAAAACCGAATGAATGTCGACGGGTAATCTGACTTGGTAGTCAACTATAACATAATCTCGAGATTCGCAGGATTTGTAGCCAATGATCTGTGTGGATCTGTAACGATTTTTTGGGCGCCTTTTTCTTAGGTTTTTGCGTATTATAAAGCCTATAAAGAAGGTGTGTTGTAATGTTGTAAATGATGATGAATGGCTAATCGCCAAGAATCAATAATCGTAGAGGTTGTTGGTCATGTAGATGTAAGTCGAATTGGCTACAAGGTTGTTATTGTGTAAAGCAAGAAGGTATGGTGTTGATTGTGTCTTAGGTGTGAACCAAGGTTAGACATGTAAACTTTTATTCTGAATGAATAAGATAACAAGAGAGCAGAGTGCTCAAGGAATGTTGGTTTTCCCGGTTTGGGTTTCCAGGGTAAAATCTTTGTGTATTGTGTGTTTGCTTTGTCATTTACTTTCTTGATTAAATCTTTCTTCCTCTCTTCTTCTAGGTTTACCGTGGAAGTGTTCCTCATTTCCTAACATACAAGACACAATCTTTTAAAGACTGGTTTATTCAAGAAGGTTCTAGTATACTTTTCCATGCCATAATGTAAACATATATTTCCAAGATTAGGCAAATCATCTTGTGGGAACTTTCTTCAAAAGAAAATTTCCATACCTACATTCAAAAAACAAATGCCTCTACGATTCAATTACATTTGTGCAAAAAAACACATCTCAATGGCCCAACAATTCCCCACCTTTGAAGATTCTTCATTGCTAGTAGTTTCCCATGAACCATAATCCAACAAAAGGTATTGATCTTAGACAAGACATTACAAATTTGTAAACTAGATAGTAAAGGAAATTCAAAGAGCAAGCAATTATACCCCATTTTAACTTAATATCCAGAGCCTCTAGATCCCAATCATCTTACGTCATAAATATATTGATCCACATGAGTACATCTCGAAATATTAGAGAAAAATATGTCATGCAATGGGGTGAGATGGGAAGGTGGAGAAAGATGCTTCCATCCCACCCATCAATCCTTATCCAGTTTGTCCCAAATACATAAGTCAAACAAAGTTGTAATCCCTTTCCCCTCCATTCAATCCTTTAATCCTAAGAGCTCTTTCTTTGATCCCAATGGGAGTTTTCCCATAATGTTGGGTATGTGTTATATTCTTTGCATGTGTGTGTGTGTGTGGGTGCGTCAGATACGACAACTGTGTCTGACGATCTCTTTGCTATTTTTAGCGGATTTTGCTATTTTTAGTTGATTTGTAAATTAATCCCGGATTAAGGGATTAGGGTTTTGGTATCTACGGAATACCTAAAAACATTGTATATATTGTATGGAGAATGGTGAAATTCGATATAATGAAAATAAGAAAGGTTTTCTCGGTTGAGGGTTTCCGGTAAAAATCTTTGTGTATTATGTGTATGAGCCATTGATTAATTTCTGTATTGCTTAAAAATCTATATGCATTGCTTTACTTCACAGGTTTAAAACTTACACATAATTCCATCGGTAAATATTTTAATCACTTTATCGTTCCCAAGGATCCAAGTTAATAGTGATTGAATTAATGGAACGACAACCTTACAAAATTTCCAAATATTAAATCCTTTCCCTCCACCCAAAAGGGATTCCAAACACCATTTCCTGCTTCCATGGAAATACTTCTTGACCAATACATTCTTACACCACTCCAACTGGTCACTTGTGAAACACCAAGGAATCTTTCTCCCATTGCCATGTTCATTAGCAAAGAAACTTTGACTCCCAAGCCCCCATTGTCTTTTGGAGATATAAAAGTATTCCAATTATCCCCCTTACCACAAGAATTTCCAAAGATATATTGCCACTTGTTACATGATGCTTGTGGGAGCTAGCATTGTTGAACACTCAAAGATGGGAAGAGCCGAAATAGTGGACTTGATAAAGACCACCCTCCCCGTAGGATCAAACCATTGCAAACCCCATTGTTGTTGGTCACATAGATCGGTTTGCTTAAAGAAATTAACATCCCCAAATATTAAAAATATGTCCAAGATGATAGACAAGGGAAGTCCAAAATTCTAGAAATGGCCTAAAGTGCATTAATATTCCAACCATATATTTGGCTTTTTCCATTATTAACTTGTCATCCAGAAGCATTGAGGAAACAATCCAACATTGTTTTGAACAATTCTACTATAATGGTCGGTGCACCCCCAAATAGAAGAGTAGCATCTACAAACTAAGAATTATTAATATCTCTAACTCTTTTTGTGTAACTTCGGATCCCTTGCACTCTACCTGAAATTCGCTCATGCTCTAATTTCCTACTCAAAACTTCAGTCATAATCATGTACAACAAGGAGGAGAGAAGACATTCATTTCATACTCCTCTTTTGCTCCTAGAAAAGGAAATAGACCTTCCATTCAGTAACAGAGTGTGATTCACTAAGGGAGTGTGATTCAGGGAGAGTCTACACAGAATTTAACCCAAAGAACAAAAGACTCTTCAAACCCAAATTTACAAAGAACATCAAACAAAAAGATGTACCTTACCCTATCAAACACTTTTGCCATGTCCATTTTAATAATCGTGTTTTTTTTTCTTTATTAACTCCATTGGAATGTATTGCCTCTCGAACCAAAATTATATTATCCACATGTTGTCTTTTTGGCATAAATATGTCTTGATTCTCACAAATGATTCTAGGGAGAATCTTTTTGAGTTTGTTGGCCATTATTTTTGTCAAAATTTTGTACAAGGAGTCATACAACGAAATAGGTTGAAATCTAGAGAATGGGTTAACTTCTTTAGGGATGAGCACTGAGAAGGAGGAATTGGTGCTTCCCGGACTTCATTATTTTTTTGTGAATGGACTAGCATTTGCCATAGGTCATGCTTGATGATGGACCAACATTTGTCTTAGGTCATGCCTGATGATGGACCAACATTTTCCTTAGGTCTTGTTTTTTCTTACTTGTGAAAGTAGAAGGTCTCGTGATTCCAAGTTAGTTTTCGATTAATGTAAAATTGTTTTTTAAACTAATGAGATTCCTCATAGTCTTTGAAATTTGATAAATATTGTGGTCAACAAAAGTTGTTGAATTAATTCAACCAAACTCAATCAAAAGGTCTAGTTTAATAGTTCTACATTTTTTACTTTTTTCGGCTACTATCACCTAAATTAGACAAATCAATTATTGGTGAAATCACAATTTTACATTGTTTAAATTGCATTTTTGAGTGCATAAATCAATTCAGCAACCTCAAAAACCTATAAGACACCTGGAACATGTAATCTTAACCATTGAAATCTAAAATTCCATCCATCCTTCTGAACTTCCTTGACAAAACTCATCCCAAAAAAATGACCAAAAAAAAGATAAAAACATAAAACATTTAAAATACATTCCATCAAAATATAACCCAAAAAAATACTTTTGAATCATTCACTCCATTCAATTCAACTAACACTTTATGCTTCTTTTCATGGGTATCATACACCAATTTGGTGTGGCTTGGCCGTGACCTTAAAGATGATGATGATGATTAACGTCCACTAAGACCGGCTTGGCCGTGACCTTAAAGATGATGATGATGATTAACGTCCACTAAGACCTAATTGGTCTATCAGACCTTAAGAGGATAAGTGATTACTTGTGTTTCTTTAGAATTTTGTTTCTGTGCTTGAAAAGCATTAAGAGAAGCTTTCCAAGATCACCATACTTTTGTTGAATTAAGAGGTTAGGAAGGTTGGTAGTGTGATCAATATTTTGAAAATGAGATCTAATATGGGTATAGGCTGGACAATCTAAAAGATAGTGTTTTTCATCTTCAACCTTCTTAGTGTCACCAAAGTGACACACTCTTTCATCCCATGGTGTTTTAAGAAAGTGACACACTATTTCATCCCATGGCGTTTGCTCAGTTTCACTATGAAGCTTGTAAATAGAATACTATGAAATTTCATTATGTAATGAGAATACATCATCATCATCATCATCATCTAAAAAGATTATAAATAGATAATTCTAGATTTAATTAGAATGACTTGAGTAATGATTTGATCACTAACTTTTGTATATTTAAATAACCGATCACTCAAACAGAATCTAAAATTATATTTCCCACCTTCCGGATTCGAACAGTCAAACAGACCGAAAATGCAAAATCCAAAATTCAATTTCCGACTTGCCGGATTCGAACCAGCGACCTAAGGATAACAATGAGGATTTCGCATCCCACTACAGTCCTCCGCTCTACCAACTGAGCTAAAGTCGGCATGTATATCCAAGATAAATTATTTTGTTTTATTGATTTTCACATTACCCTCGTCAGTCACTTAAAATTCAAACTGGAGAAATGTTATCTTTTCACCTTTATCAACACAACATTTAAGTTTCAATGCACGCAGAGATAAGAGGGACTCTTACAGTTCGGGGGCAAATGTGTTATAACATTTTATTTTAAATTTTTGAGATGCTAATGTTAATGTTAAAAAAAAAAAAAAACAATAATAATAAAATTAAAATGATTTTTCATAAAAAAAGATAAATTGGTTTTAAATTATTACTTATTTTTATTTGTTAAAATTATTGATTTAATGAAATAGGTTCACCACCCAAAATCCAAAAACATTTAGAAGTGGAAGTGTGCCCCTTTAATTACATATTTGAGACTTGAGATTGTATCAATAGAAACTATACCAGTAACCCAAAATAGTGTAGATACTTTCCTTCTTTCACTCCCATATATGTTTGATTTATTATTAAAAGAAAGTCAAATATCTATTAAGATAATTAAATCCCAGTGTTTATATTTATATTTATGAAGGAATATTATTCTCTCAACAGTTTTGTCCATCAAAATTTATGTAATCCATTAAACACTATCTACATAGATTTGGCAAGAATAAAAGTGTGTCCCTTTAGGTGCATATTTTAGTCTTGAGATTGTATTAATAGAGACCAAATCGGTAACCCAAAGTATTTGTGGGCATTTTCCTACTTTCACTCCCATATATATTTGATTTATTATTGAGAGAAAGTGAAATGACTATTAAAAAAATACAATCCTAGTTTTATTATTGATTATATTTATGCTTATGAAGGAATATTATTCTCTCAATAGTTTAGTTGATCAAAATTTATGTAATCCATTAAACTTTATAATCTCAATATTAGTTGATGGTGAATAGTTGTGTTAAAGATGAAGAGAAAATAAATGAACATTACAATTTTATTGCTAGTTGATCATGAACATCGGTGTTGGGTCCAAGTTAGTAGGACTCCTTCTTGATACAAAGTTAAGGTTATTAGAGATGAGAGGAATCGACGATGGATATTTGGAAATGTGGTTATGGCTTGCCTCCAAGTATTGATAACTATTTTGGATTCCCCAAAGTTTAGCTTAGGTGAGTTTTGTTGTTACATTCAAACCATATAAATATCTACTTCCATTAGTGGAAGAGATGGCGAGCCTATTGTGAAGCACATGTGTGGGTTCTACTTGGAGAAGGAGGTGCATGTTATTCAATAATATTGATAGTGTTGAATTTTTCCACATGCCCATAAATGCATTGATAGTTTTATGTTTAGTTTTGAAGGAGATTTGTTGTGAAAATAGCTCTCACTAATTAGATGATTAGTTGTGTAAAGGGTGTATGTTTAGTTTTGAAGGAGATTTGTTGTGAAAATAGTTCTCACTAATTAGATGATTAGTTGTGTAAAGGGTGTTAAAATTTAGTATGTATAACTAAACATCTAACCACTTTAGAATTAATTTTATGTATTTTCTCTCTCACACAAACATATTCAACAAAAAAAATAGCAATTATTATTTCATTATAAAATGGAAATCACATTTTTGAGGTGTTCAAAGCATGATTCAAATAAAAACAAGTACAAGTGTTGCACACTGTACTTACAAGAGTGCACGTACATATTACACTTACAAGATTAAAATTAAATAATTGATGTATATGTGATTTTTTGCCCTTTAAAAAATAGTCCTCAATCTTTTTCTTTTTCCTCTTCTTCTTTTTAACTTCTTAGCACCCCACCAAAGGAATCATATAATTAACTAACTAACTGTAAGTTAAAAGACAAAAAATCAAAATTCTTAAAAGGAACCAATTCCTTATAAAAATCCAAGATATGTAATGATGTTTTTTTGTTTTTCTTCCATATATATATTTACAAAAGTGCATGCACATACTACAATTACAAGATTAAAATCAAATAATAAATGTATATGTGATTTTTTGCCCTTCAAAAAATAGTCTTCAATATTTTTATTTTTTTTCTTTTTAACTTCTTTCAACTCCCAAAAAAAAAAAAAAAAATCACATAACTAACTCAGAGTAAGTTAAAAACAAATAAAAACTCTTAAATAAAACTAATTCCTTATCAAAATTGAAAATATCATTGTCATGATGTCTTTTCATTTTTCATTCTACTTCCGTGTGTAATTCTGGTTAGAGGTAGAGAGTTTGCATTCTAACTATCCCTTTGGTTCAACAAAAAAACCAGTAGTATTTTTGGTGAGCCTTGATGTCAGTTCTACAGATTAATTATTGTGTACTTTGACCTTTTTCTGCTTTTTGTTTTGCAGCATGCATTACAGTTTTGTTTTTACATGTGAAAAGTATAGTGCATCTTTGATTGCTTTATGATCGGGCATTTGGAAACTATGGAGCTTTGTTTATCTAAATGTAGTTTAAAAGTTTTATGTTTTGAATTTTTTCAGCAATTATTATTGGAATTCTAATATATATATATTTGTTGGTAAATCATATTTTTTTTTGTTTAAATTGTATTTTTGAATGCATAAATAGATTCAATGCCTTGAAAAACTCCGGAACACTTTTTTTATTGTACAAACTCAACAACTCAAATCTACAATTCCTAACCAGATTTTGTGTAATATTGATTGAAAAAAATACAAAACTTCGAATGTTTAAACTTCCACAATATTTAGTATGGATGATGGCTTTCTGGGTCTAATTTGCACTGAATTTCTTCTTATAAAGGCTTACATTGATAGGGCTAAAACTTAAATTCCTTTGGGATCTGTTTCAAGTTAATATTAGTCTGTTGTGTTGCAGAAAATCAGGGGTATTAGTGCTTTTTTAAATGAATCTTGGGGTGTTTGTGTTATCTCTATCTCTAGAAACTGTGCTATGCTTTGGCACTTGGATTCTGTGTACTCTGCATTTAATGCTCGCTGTTAACTTGCCTTATTGTTGGTAGTGTTCACTTGGATACTGTTTGGCTTGTTTCTGATTTTAGGTGGTGTCCACTTCTGGGGTGCCTGACCCTATGCCATTTTCGTTTTCAGGTAGGAACCAGTTGTGCAGTTGGAATGGGTTTCCATGTATAATTGCAGCAATTGTAGATCAGGGAATTGTAGATCAGGGTTATGTTGGATTGGTTTATATCCATGTTCTAAAGGAGGTGATTGTTGTTAACTTCATGATGGGGCCAGTTGTGAAAACATTGCTTTGGCTCATGATTGGATTTTGTCCCTGGGATATGGTAAAGCTAGGAACCTTAAGCAACTCACGGGTTTCTCACCACTGGTAGTCCAAAACAGTGCAGAATAGGAGCAATTTCTAAAATATGGAAGAAAATGTGGCAGTGTAATTCTCTATTGCAAATAATGAAAAGTTATATTTCATTGATTGATAATAAAAAACTTTAGACCAACAATTTTTCATTAATTTAGTGTGAGTAATAAATAACTTTGATTAATTTTCATGAACTTAGTGATAAGTTATTAATAAGAATAATTAGCAATTCTCAATTAATCTGATGATAAATAATGTGACCAGTAGATTAAGGAGTTTAGAAACAAAATAGCTCATGTATAAAATA
>JZKD02S0320730.1:177127-208134 GCA_000966675.3 Picea glauca
TGGTTGTAGTCTTATATTCTTGCATTTATTATAAATTTTGTTGATTTTAAAACCCTAGGGGACAAACACACAAGTAGGTCGTTGTCTCATGTCCCCTAAAAGAGAAATTTTCAGCGATTGAAGAAGGAAGGAAGAGCCTAGCCATTGCTACACTCTTATTGCTTTTTCCCTTTGTGTTAGCCATACCTTTAATAGTCAAGAAGGAGGAGACGTCTCAGGCCTAGGTTATCTACACCTAGGGCCATCTTGCTTCTAGGGTTTGGTGATAGGGCCTTGCTCTAGAAACACTCTCCCTCACCTCACTCTCTTGTCTTGATTTATCTTTTATGCTAGCCGTTTTGCCAAGTTAAACCTAAGGAAGGAGGAAAGAGCACGAGGCCTTACTTAAGCAACACCAGAGTGAGCCTCTTTCCCCTAGGGTTTTGTTTCTGGGGCCCTGCCATTGCAGCACTCCAGAACCCTTCTATCTAGTCCTTAGCCCTTTTTCCCTTCAACCTTTGCGTCCTCCCTTGATTTGACTTCATTCACCCTTAGGCACTGATCTCAGGTCTCCAACGTTGAAGTGATAGTGGTCAAACAAACTTTCAAACTCTTATAAATTGAAACCCTAACTAACTACTAACCCTAATAAGGCTGACGTCATCCTTGGTTATTCCATCTTGATGCAACAAGTTTTCTTCATAGGCAATTAGATGATAGTTTAAGAGCATTTATTGAATAAACGATTGATTTGACACATTGATTGCTACATCATCTTGGTATATATTGATGAATTGATATTATTTCATTGTTGTATTTATAAACATTGATCTCGTCAATATCTATTGCTTATGTCTTAATATCAGATAGTTATATGAAGTACTAACCCTTTGAATCATAGCCTGCATGTATTGGTCTTTTGTTGCTTTGTTCCGGGCAGGTGTTCTCATTTGGGCCTACACTTCATTATTGCTTGTTTAGCCAGACTATCTGCTTTTGGTGGTGACCTGTGAAGAGGGAATTTCACTTTGACCTTTATACCTTAGCCTCTTCAAAACTCCAGGTCACCGGGGACGTCTCCCCTGGGCCTAACCTCCCTGAATAGAAAGAACCTCCCCATTGTGGTGACATTGGGTGGGGTAGGTTCATGTTACGCCAGTTTGCCCTCTATCTTCTAGCCTTTTAACCTAGCTACAAACTGTGCAATAACAGCTCCTAGAAAAGGAAGTGGACCTTCTATTCAGTAAGGGAGTGTGATTCAGGGAGAGTCTACACAGAATTTAACCCAAAGAACAAAGGACTCTCCAAACCCAAATTTACAAAGAACATCAAACAAAAAGGTGTACCTTACCCTATCAAACACTTTTGCCATGTCCATTTTAATAATCATCTTTTTTTTCTTTATTAACTCCACTAGAATGTATTGCCTCTCGAACCAAAATTATACTATCCACATGTTGTCTTTTTGGCATAAATATGTCTTGATTCTGGCAAATGATTCTAGGGAGAATCTTTTTTAGTTTGGTGGCCATTATTTTTGTCAAAATTTTGTACAAGGAGTTATACAACGAAATAGGTCAAAATCTAGAGAACGGGTTAACTTCTTTAGGGATGAGCACTGAGAAGGAGGAATTGGTGCTTCCCCAGACTTCATTATTTTTTTGTGAATGGACTAGCATTTGCCTTAGGTCATGCTTGATGATGGGCCAACATTTGTCTTAGGTCACGCCTGATGATGGACCAACATTTGCCTTAGGTTTTGTTTTTTCTTACTTGTGAAAGTATAAGGTCTCGTGATTCCAAGTTAGTTTTCAATTAATGTAAAATTGTTTTTTAAGATAATGAGATTCCTCATAGTCTTTGAAAATTTGATAAATAATGTGGTCAACAAAAGTTGTTGAATTAATTCAACCAAACTCAATCAAAAAGCCTAGTTTAATAGTTCTACATTTTTTACTTTTCCGCTGTCACTATCATTGGAATTAGGTAAATCAATTATTGGTGAAATCGTAATTTTACATTGTTTAAATTGATTCAACACTCTCAAAAACCTATAAAATACCTGAAAGATATAATCTCAACCACTAAAATCTAAAATTCCATCCATCTTTCTAAACTTCAGACGAAAAATGACTAAAAAAAATAAAAAACATAAAACATTTAAATTACATTCAATCAAAATATAACCTAAAAAATATACTTTTGAATAATTAACTCCATTCAATTCAACTAACACTGTATGCATCTTTTTATTAAAAAAAAAAAATCAAATCTTAAAAAAAAAAACTTTTTGTAAATAGATAATCTTAAATTTAATTGATGTAATTAGAGTAAAGAGTAATGAAAAATATATTTTTGAATAATTCACTCCATTCAACTCAACTAACACTCTATGCTTCTTGAATCTTAAAAGAAAACACTTTTTGTAAAAAGATAATCCTAGATTTAATTGATGTAATTAGAGTAATGATCTGGTCACTAACTTTTGTATATTTAACAGCAAAAATAGATGAAGTGCCAAATAACCGATCACTCAAACAGACAGAAAGTGCCAAATCTAAAATTGAATTTCCGATTTGCCGGATTCGAACCAGCGACCTAAGGATTACAATCAGGATTTCGTATCCCACTACAGTCCTCCGCTCTACCAACTGAGCTAAAGTCGGCAGGTATATCTAAGATAAAATACGTTGTTTTATTTATTTTCACAATACCCTCGTGAGTCACTTAAACTCAAACTGGAGAAATATTATCTTTTCACCTTTATCAATACAACAGTTAAGTTTCAATGCACGTAGAGATAAGAGGGGCTCTTACAGTTCGGGGGGCAAATGTGTTATAACATTTTATTTTAAATTTTTGAGATGCCAATGTAAATGATAAAAAAAAAAACAATAATAATAAAATTAAAATGATTTTTTCATAAAAGAAGATGATTTGGTTTTGGATTATTATTTATTTTGATTGGTTAAGAGTATGGACGTAAGGAAATAGGTTCAGCGTTCAAGATCCAAAAACATTTAGAAGTGGAAATGCGTCCCTTTACCTGCATATTTGAATCTTGAGATTGTGTCAATAGAAACTAAACCAGTAACCCCAAGTATTTCCTTCTTTCACTCCTATATATTTAATTTATTATTAAGAGAAAGTCAAATGTCTATTAAGATGATTAAATCCCAGTTTTTATAATTATATTTATGAAGGAATATTATTCTCTCAATAGTTTTGTAGATCAAAATTTAAGCAATCCATTAAACATTATTTACATAGATTTGACAACAATAAAAATGTGTCCCTTTAGGTATATATTTTAGTCTTAAACATTATTTACATAGATTTGGCAAGAATAAAAGCGTGTCCTTTCAAGTGTATATTTTAGTCTTGAGATTGTATTAATAGAGACTAAATTTATAACCCAAAGCATTGTGGGCATTTTCCTACTTTCACTCTCATATATATTTGATTTATTATTGAGAGAAAGTGAAATGACTATTAAAAAATTACAATCCTAGTTTTTATTATTGATTACATTTATGCTTATGAAGAAATATTATTCTCTGAATAGTTTGGTTGATCAAAATTTATGTAATCCATTAAACACTACAATCTCAATATTAGTATTAGTTGATTGTGAATAGTTGTGTTGGGTCTAAGTTAGTAAGATGTTTTTTTGATGAAAAACAAAAGATGAAGAGAAAATAAATAAACACTACAATCTTATTGCTAATTGATCATGAACATTGGTGTTGGGTCCAAGTTAGTAGGACATCTTCTTGATAAAAAGCAAAGGTTATTAGATATGAGAGGAATAGGGGATAGATATTTGGAAAGGTGACTATGACTTGTCTCCGAGTATCCAGAATTATTTTGGGTTCACCAAGGTTTAGCTTAGGTGAGTTTTGTAGTTGCATTCAAACTATATAAATCTCCACTTCCACAAGTGGAAGAGATGGTGAGTCTATTGTTGAACACATATGTGGGTTCTACTCGGAGAAGGAGGTGCATGTTATTCAATAATATTGATAGTGTTGAATTTTTCCACATGTTGGTAAATGCATTGATAGTTTGATGTTTAGTTGTGAGAGAGATTTATTATGAAAATAGTTCTCACTAATTAGATGATTAGTTGTGTAAAGGATGTTAAAATGTAGTATGTATAACTAAACATCCAATCACTTTAGAATTAATTTTATGTATTTTCACACCCACACATATTAAACAAAAAAATAATAATTATCATTTTATTATAAAATGAAAATCACATTCTCGAACACATATTAAACAAAAAAATAATAATTATCATTTTATTATAAAACGAAAATCACATTCTCGAAATGTTCAAAGCATGATACAAATAAAAGCAAATTCAGGTGCTGCACACTGTACTTACAAGAATGCATACACATATTACACTTACAAGATTAAAATTAAATAATTAATGTATATGTGATTTTTGGCACTTAAAAAAAAGAGTCAGAGTAGGTATAGTCATGAATTACTTTATATGAAATAGGGAATTACTTTATATGAAATAGGGATGCCTGTTTCGTTTAATATCATAAATATTTTCTTGCATTTATCATAGAAATTTGAGTTACTTTTTTATAATTATTGATACGAAGATTTTGATGCATACTATGTTAATAGTCTTCTAAGACATTTATGTCTTATCTGTTGCTGAAATTTTATTCTATGATATATTAAAAGTTTATATTTTATTTGTTGCTTGTTCCAAAATTTTGTAAATATCTTACAGTGGGTTCCGATAGGTCAAGAATCAACATTGCCTTAATTCTTGATACACCTATTTTCTGTGTAGCAGCTTTAAACAGTTTCATTTTCCCTTCCCTTCATTCATTTGAATTCCTTGAATGCTGGTTAGAGGTGATTTAGAGGTAGAGAGTTTGCATGCAAACTATCACTTTGGTTCAACAAAAAAACCAGTAGTCTTTATTTTTCATTGACCCTTGATGTGAGTTCTACAATACTAATTGTTGTGTGCATGAACCTTTTTCTGCTATTTGTCTTGTAACATGCTATGACAGTTTTGTTTTCGTATGTGAAAAGTAAAGTGTATATCATTGATTGCTTTATAATCTGGAAGATTGCAGTTAGAAACCAAGTAAAGTGTATATCTTTGATTGTTTTATGACCTCGAAGATTGCATTTAGAAACCATGGAGCTTCTTATGACCTAAATATTTTGTATGGATGATTCCTCTGTGGGTCTAATTTGCAGTAAATTTCTTCTCATAAAGGCTTGCATTGATAGGGCTAAAACTTAAATTCCTCTAGGACCTGTTTCAAGTTAATATCAGTATGTTGTATTGCAGAAATTTTTGGGTATTGGTGCTCTTCTAGATGAAGCCTGGTGTGTTTGTGTTATCTCTATCTCTAGAAATTGTGTTATGTTGTGGCACTTGGATTTTGTGTATTGTGAATTCATTGCTTGCTGTTAACTTGCTTTAGTGTTGTTAATGTTCACTTGGATACTGTTTGGTGCATGGGTACTGCTTGTTACTGATTTGAGGTGGTTTCCTGACCCTGTTGCCCTCTCAATTTTTGAGGTGGGCACCAGTTGTGCAGTTGGAATGGGTTTCCATGTATAATTGAAGCAATTGGAGAGCACGGTTTTGTGTGTGGTTGTCACGTTGTATGCCTTATGTTGGATTGGTTTCCATCCATGTTTTAAAGGAGGTGATTGTTGTTAACTTCATGGTGGGGCAGTTGTGAAAACATTGCTTTGGCTCATGATTGGATTTTGACCCTTTGATAGTAAAGCTAAAAGCCTAAAGCACCTTACAGGCTTCTTACCATTGGTAGTCCAAAACAGTGCAAAACTTTGAGGAAACAATTCCTAAAATATGGAAGAAAATGTTTTCATGTAATTCTCTATTGTAAATAGAAAAAGTTGTATTTCATTGATTGATAATATAACTTTCTACCAACAACTAGCCCCAAGGGTTAGATCAAGTGGTTCTGAGCCAGACATGAAGCTATCCCCAGCTGAGAAGGTCACCGGTTCTAATTTCTTGTTCCCCCTTTGTTAGCACCAGAAGTCACCTCTAGATTGCAGCAGAGGTAAGCCCGGTACCCATCAGTTTGTGTGTCGCAATGAATAATTTAAAGGGGGTAGAATGGGCACAAACTCAGGATAATATCGCTTAAACTTAGAAAGTTGGACCATCATGCACATGCAAATGAGGTCTTGATTCAACTTTAGTTAGTAAGTTGTAGTAAGGGTGAGAAGGAGGAAGAAATTGAGGAGAAAATGAAAAGGTTTGCTCTCGACAACAGGTCTTCCAGCAACCTAAAGAAGAAAAACTCAGAAAACAAGATCCTCTTGGATTCAGAGTTCAGGAGACTGAAAACGCCATAACCATGTTATAATCCAACATTCATTACCACACAATCATAAACATCCATGTGAATCATTCAATCATGAACATTCAGTATCAGATGCAATAAAGCATGGAAACAGAAAGCTAACTTTCATCAAACAAGAAATATCAGATCAAATTACATAACCAGATAACCAGAGTGCTTTATAAAAACTTTACAATGTGGGAGCTCAACTCAACCATCGACCATTACAAAATATCAAAACTGCCTATATATAAGAAAAATTGTTGCAACCATCAGGAGTGTGATCGGATTGTTGCATTCAAAGTTTTCAGTCGATGTCTTCTCTGTCAGACTGTGCAAACAGTCTTTTGTTGTCAAACACAAGCTCTTCCGTCTGGACCTTCTCTGTCTTTCCATTTATGTGCTGAGACGAGTTTTGAACCACCTCTTTCACTCTCATTAACGACCTGCATCGGGATTGAAATGTGGCTTAATGCCAAGGGGGCGGCCACACACTGCTCTCGGATAGGATGCCATATAAACGCGTGATTGCAGGGCCGCTCAAAGGTGGTTTGGTTTCACACCACTTTTGAGCCCGCAATCCACCACCTTTTGCCACGTATTACTTTTTCCAAACCATGGTTTCAATTGCGGCCCGCCCTTGAAATTTTAAAACGTGCACACCTTCTGACCCCACAATGGAGCGTGACTGTTGATCTTGTGATTTGAGATGAGGCTTCCTGATCAACAGCCCAGCTCTGGTGCTTTAGATCGACGGATTGGATCTTCCCTCTTCGAATCGACAGTCGAGATCCACTTCGGGTATCCGAGACTTCGAGAGCTTCAGCCACTTTTGAATGTGAAAACATGAGGAATTTCCCGGAGAAAAATTCCCGAAGTGAGAGATGGGTTGTCGTGTGTCCCTGCTGACGGGTGGTCCAGATTAACTTCGAGACTTCGGGCTTCGGCCCTTCAGAAGTTTTATACACTTCCCACTTCAAACCTCCCAAAGCTTATTTCCCCGAACACTTGGATCGAACGCCACATGTTCCCTTCAAGATCAACGACTCATGCTCACCTCAGGGCTTTGTGATTTAGTGTTATTCTTTGCGCGATTTTTGGACTCCCAAATGCCCGTGAGCCGCTGATCTGAACTGGCTGATTGGATCTTTGTCGTTGAAAGATAAAATTGCCTACCGCTTGTGCTCCAAGCCCAAAATGGATTGTTAGGAAAGATGTGCTTTGTGTCCGTGGTTGCGGCCAGCATGATCGAGGATTTGGACCATTGGTCATGGGCTGGGAAAACAGGGAGACTAGGGCAATTTAAACACAGAGGGGGGCAAACGAAAAATGATTTTACAAGACAAAGGAGAAAAATCTTAAGACTTGGTCTGCAAAAAGGAGAGAGACTGGGCAAAATTACAGTCTTAGGTAGAAACCACACACCCACAGGGCTCTGACAAGTTCATGTGATAACATTTGGCTCCACAGGGGATGGCATGCTCCCTGCGAGCTGCCAAGAACAAGTAGTTCCAATGCCTTAGTTGTTGGGTTATGGAGTCGAGCTCAAAATATTTCGTTGAGGACTACAGGTCGTTGAGCACACTATCCTAAAAACGAAAGCAAACACACATGGGATCCAAAGGATCTTATTTATTTACATCCCTAGACTAACTGATTTTTTACACAGTGCTAGGTGAAAGCGAATTTTCACTAGAGCCAGTCAAGCAGCTTCCTAACTGGAAACTCGTTGACTCTATCAGTGATCGATAAGAGATGATGCAACTGTGACAGCAAAATGATTACATCTTTCATCCCTCCTCCCAGTGCTGAGGTCAAGATAAAGCTGGGAGGCTTCAATAAATGGAGGAAATGCAACTCCATGTACTCCCTTACAGGTTCGTGGAATAACTGAGGAAACCCATAAAATTGGTAACAGAAAGCCTGCTCTGCTTCATAGCTGCTCACATATGGTTGGATGTCTCTGGTAAGCACAAGTGAGTGAAGGGATGATGTAGGTTGTTGATCCACTTCTTCTTTGTCTGCTCTGATAACATTTGCTAGCTGATGGCAAGAAATCTCCTAATGTATATCAATGGATGGCTCCTCCTCTTTATCATGTTGTTTAGTGTCTTCATAGTGATCAAATGTAGGATAATCTTGATGCTCATCATCACTAGAATATTCATAAAAAAAATGGGTTTCCCTTCATATGCATGATCAACCTCTAAAACAATAATTCCATCAAGAATATAATTGTTAAGAATATCCATTTCAGGGACAACAGTAACTGTTGCTTCTGGTTGTTCATACACATGATTTTTCTCTTCAATCCTAGGTGAAAATATATCATGGGAAACCTCTTGAAGGAAAAGAGAAGAATCCTCCTCCACAACCATCTCTTCTTCTAAATCTGAGACAGTAGGTGTATAAGGGGCAGAATATGATACATCCATTGCTATGTAATCATCAACGCTATTATCAATCATACCTGGAAGCCCTTTTTCATCATAAGTGGGGCTGGTCAAAACATATGTCTCATGAATAGAAATATCCTCTGTGCTTCCTCTTTCACTCAGACCTTCACCAAACTCATCACATGAGGAAGACTCTATCATTTGCTCGATGTGGGATGCAAACTTCTTATAGCTGTCATCCAATATAAGATGAGACATGTAAATCTCTTTGTAATATAAATTAAAAGCATCATGAAAGTCCTTCAAAGAATGGATACTAGCAGCAAAGAGAGATTGGCACCATTCATGAGCATCTTCCTCCAAAGAAAATATGAACATCTTTATCAAGACATCCTCATGAACAAAATTGTGCTCAAGCATGCATATATGAAAATTAAACAAGTGTTCACTAGGATGACCATGCTTGCTTCCTCTGAATCTCGGAAGATAATCACCCCATTTATTTATAGCAGGGACAACATTTGGAAAACCAAGAACATAGGAGAAATTAAAAGGAGCAAACCTCTGAGCCAAAAAATTTTCCATTTCAGACCAGTGGAGACACTGATCGATTATTTAAACATGGAGTCGACAGATGAATGATATGCAGCCTGAATGCGTCTGGTCTTTGTTCACCATCAAAGACCAGATCTGATCGTGGTCATTCTCCCAGGGAACTTTCCAAGCTGAGAAACCAGCTGCTAAAAGCCTTCTTGAGAAAGCTTTTCCTGGTCAGCTTCAGTTGTGCTAGAGGTAGCCACAGCTAAAATAGTGGAGTGGAAACAATGGAGTCGCTAGGTTCAAGCTGCAATCTTCAATGGTTTTGATATCTAATGCACCCTCATAATCAAAAGCTCTTTGTCGTTCTATCCCAGAGAAATTTCTTCAATTCGTTCCCCGAAAACGGCGCCATAAATGTTAGCACCAGAATTCACCTCTGGATTGCGGCAGAGGTAAGCTCGGTACCCATCAGTTTGTATGTCACAATGAATAATTTAAAGGGGGTCGAATGGGCATAGACTCAAGATAATATCGCTTAAACTCATAAAGTTGGACCAGCATGCACACGCAAATGAGGTCTTGATTCGACTTTAGTTAGTAAGTTGTAGTAAGGGTGAGCAGGAGGAAGAAATTAAGGAGAAAATGAAAAGATTTTCTCTCGACAACAGGTCTTCCAATAGCCTAAAGAGGAAAAACTCAGAAAACAATATCCTCTTGGATTCGGAGTTCAGGAGACTGAAAACGCTATAACCGTGTTATAATCCAACATTCATTACCACACAGTCATAAACATCCATGTGAATCATTCAATCATGAACATTCAGTATCAGACGTAATAAATCACGGAAACAGGAAGCTAACTTTCATCGAACAAGAAATCTCAGATCGAATTACATAACCACATAACTAGAGTGCTTTATAAAAACTTTACAATGCAAGAGCTCAGCTCAACCATCGACCATTACAAAATATCAAAACTGCCTATATATAAGCATAATTGTTGCAACCATCAAGATTGTGATCGGATTGCTGCATTCAAAGTTTTCAGTCGGCGTCTTCTCTGTCAGACTGTGCAGATAGTCTTCTGTTGTCAAACACGAGCTCTTCCGACTGGACCTTCTCTGTCTTTCCATTTATGTGTTGAGATGAGTTTTCAACCACCTCTTTCACTCTCATTAATGACCTACATCGGGATTGAAACACGTCTTAATGCCAAGGGGTCAGCCACATGCTACTCTCGGATAGGACGCCATATAAATGCGTGATTGCGGGACCGCTCAAAGGTGGTTTGGGTTCACATCTCTTTTGAGCCCGCAATCCACCACCATTTACCATGTATTACTTTTTCGAAACCACGGTTTCAATTGCAGCCCGACCTTGAAATTTTAAAACGTGCGCACCTTCCGACCTCGCAATGGAGAGTGACCATTGATCTTGTGATCTGAGATGAGGCTTCCTGATCAACAGTCAAGCTCTAGCACTTTAGATCGACGGATCGGATCTTCCCTCTTCGAATCGACGGTCGAGATCAACTTCAAGTCTCCGGGACTTCGGGAGCTTCGGCCACTTTTGAATGTGAAAACATGAGGAATTTCCCGGAGAAAAATTCCCGAAGTGAGAGATGGGTTTCCACGTGTCCCTACTGATGGGTGGTCCAGATTAACTTCGGGACTTCGGGTTTCGGCCCTTCGGAAGTTTTACACACTTCCCACTTCAAACCTCCCGAAGCTTATTTCCCCAGACACTTGGATCGAACTTCATGTGTTCCCTTCAAGATCAACGGATCATGCTCACCTCGGGGCTTTGTGCTCTGGTGGTATACTTTGCGCGATTTTTGGACTCCCGAATGCCTGTGAGCCGTTGATATAAACTGGCTAATTGGATCTCTGTCGTTGAAAGATAAACTTGCCTACCGCTTGTGCTTCAAGCCTGAAATGGACTGTTAGGAAAGTTGTGCTTTGTGTCTATGGCTACAGCTAGCATGATCGAGGATTTGGACCATTAGTTGTAGGCTGGGAAAACAGGGAGACCGGGGCACTTTAAACACATAGGGGGGCAAACGAAAAATGATTTTACAAGCCGAAGGGGAAAAATCTTAAGACTTGGTCTGCGAAAAGGAGAGAGACAAGGAAAAATTACAATCTTAGGTAGAAACCACACACCCACAAGGCTCTGACAAGTTCATGTGATAACACCCTTGAAGTTAGGCCACCATCCACAAAGTGGGGAAGTGCTTCCTTACTTTTCAGAAGTCATTATAAGTGTATTTACGAGTTTTTAGAGTGGTTTTAGTCCATGGTATTATATGCATTCGAAGTGGGGAAATGCTTCCTTACTTTTCAAAAGTCATTATAGGTGTATTTATGAGTGTTTAGGGTGGTTTTAATACATGGTATTATATACATTGTAATCTCTTGGAATTAGAGTTATAATGTAATTTTGGTTAGCATATTACTTAAATATTCTATTGTAAAGAGTTAAGTTAATATACAATGAGATAAAAAGGTGTGGCTCTGAAGGTTAGGTTTCCCAATTAAAAGTTTTCAAGATAAATATTGTTTACATATGGTTTATGAATGTACCATGGTATCTTGTGTTTTAAAATTTTATTAATATTGCTTCTATTTAATAGATTTATCAATCTCTTCACTATGCCTTTACTTCTTAATATCTTCTATGTGAGAATTGAAATAATAAATCTATCTCTTAAATTTCTATTTTTCCATCACATCCATATTAGTCATATCAAAATATACCCTTGCCAGATTTGAAATATCATAATTCCTTTCTTACAAACTCAAATCAAACATTTACTATATTGTTTTAAAGCTAAAATTATGTACTTAGTAATGGATAAGTAGAACTTGAGAAGTTGTTGTGGAAGGCTGCCTTCATGACTGAAATACATCAAAATCATATATTTTCAAATTTTAATATCCTGGCTTTCAGCCATCACATTATTTTTTTAAATAATGTGGTTTTTAAATAAATGATAAATATGAATTTTTTATTTTTTTTAAATTATGTTGAAATTTTTTATATATATGGGTATGTATACCTTCGTAGTCAAATTGATGGGTGAAGGGGTCTCTTGTCCCACAATCAAGGGGGTTTCATACACCAGTTTGGTGTCTGGCTTGGTCGTGACCTTAAAAATAGATTATTATTATTATATTATTATATATAAATAAAGAGCAAAGTCTCACACCGTCACAGTCCCATTTTTTTCTCAAAAATGTTTTTAAATCATTTTTCGTATGTTTTAAATTATTTAAATTTTTCAAAAAAATTATGATAATAAATTAACTTAATTAATTAAAATAATTTTGGAAATAAAAAAATATTCAATAATTTTTAATTACATAAATTGGATAATATTAAAATCTTGTATAATAAAAAAATATATTTACAATATTTATTAAAAAATTTAAGAAAAAAAATCCATAATTTTATTTATAAAAAACATAATTACAATGTCATTAAGAAATAAAAATATTTCATTGCAAAGATCAGAATCTGGATTATATCCATTGTCTGTAAAAAAATTATAGCCAAGGTGCATGAAAGAAATCATGTGTATCACCATCCTAAAAGACGGAAATGGTCCAAGTACCCCACTCCAGCTCCAATGCCTCTTTTGAAAGGCCATTAGCTACCTTGTCTTTGTCCCTGTATATATGAGTCAAAGAAATGTGTGAGAAAGTTGTCATTTGTTTTTGTATCTCATCAAAAAGTGGTTGTAAAGTGAAATTTCTAAGTGATGCTTCCTTTCATAACCATTGACTAACCAAAAGAAAATCCCCAAAAAAATGTAACTATGCAACACCATATGCTTGAGCCAACTATAATGTTAATTTTAGAGACGTCAACTCACAAAAATTGTTAGTTTTTTCCCATGTCCCAGCTTTGAAGGCTATACTATGATTTGAGGAGAGATACAATATTCCTCTGAAACCTCCTTTTGGGGGATGCCCTTGAGAAGCAACATCAAAGAATGCCTAAGGAATGTACTTATTGATGATTTTTACTTTTGTCCCGTGTATTTTTTGTTTTTCCTCGACCTATGGACATGCATTTAGTATGTTTAGAGATTGGTTTGAACATTTGAGGGGAAGATTCTCATGTCCTTCAAATAGCTTATGGTTTCTAACGAGCCATATTCCCTAAGCTATATTGAGTGGTAGAGCTCTGATCTTTTTTATATCCTTGTTTACATACCAAATCCTAAAGGATTCTTCAGTACTTTCTCCTTCCTATGCATTCCTTAACCCAATCATGCAACCAACTTCTTTGTAGACCTCTTTGGAGAAGGAACAAGTCAAAAGTAAGTGATTTGTTATTTCCTCTGCTTATTAGCATAGACTACACCTACCTGGGCCAATAAAAAATATATATATAGAACTTCCTAGGTAGGCACCTTGTTATATAAATCCAACCACATAAAAATTTTGCTTTTGGAGCTTCCATATGTTTTTCCACCACCAAATCAGTTATCCCTCCAAGCCTTCCTCAATAAGGGCCTTGTATCCTAGTTTGGGTACATATGTCCCTAAAGGATTGAGAGACCATATTGGTTGGACGTCTTCATCCCCTATTTTGACATTGATATATTTTAAGGCATTTGTGTATGACTTTCACACTTTTGCATGATCTTCTCCCAAACCTACCTCCTCCTAGTTGAGCCATTTTTGTTGTTGATTTGTAGACCTCTAAGCTCTCCCAATGCACAATTTGTCTTAAAAAAATATCCCTTTGTTTTGAAGCTCCTATATCACTCGAGGGGGTAATCTATGGAGACCTTTGCTACCATCCAAGGAGAGAGTCCAATCTAGACTTTATCCCCTCTAACCACCTTCCATATCGGCTAGATACCAACCAGTTAGCTATGTTCACAACTTTCCAAATAATTGATGCATTATGCACCCATTTCAATGGGTTCCTAATCCACTCCTAAACTATGGTTGGGTATAAATACTTGGCCTTTCCCTTATACCAGCCTCCAAACATTTTTTGGAGCTAGGACCTTAGAGAAGAAGAATAAGTTTTTTACGCACCTTCCTCCATTTTCTTTTGGAACTACCAATTTTTTCCAGGATGCCAGCACAAGACCTTTCTTTTTGTTATATCTTCACCAGATAAATTTATAGCACAGTTTCCTAATTTTCTCCAATACACCTTTGAAACCCAAGCCAATGAAATCCAGTATCCTAGTATGGCTTTTGGTATTTCTTTAACAAGTACCAATCTTGCCCCTCTCGAGAGGCACCAATTATGCCAATGGTTTATCTTCTTTTCTACTTTGGTAACCAACCATTGTCAAACACCTTTTTTTGTACAAATTTTATGTGAAACCCAAATACTTTAGTCCTTGATCCATATTAATCACTTGGTAAGGAAATAATTGGGAGAAATGTTCTTGCTCATGCTCTGGAATGTTCCACATGGACATAGTGGATTTGTCAAGCTTTATTATCATACCAGTAGGTTTATTGAATAAGTCCAGTATATTTTTAAACTTCTCAACTATCCTTATAGTACCTTCACATAAAATCAAAATATCATCCACAAAAAAATATGTGTGATCTATTGATTGCAAGACCAATGTTTTTATGTCTCTTTTAATAATATACTCATTCCTTTTGTTATTAGCAGAAATAAGAGAGGGGAGGGGGGCATCCTTTTCTAAGGCACTTGGATGGTTTTAAAAAAGGGGATGCCATCCCATTTCTTAATATAAAAAAGGATATAAAGGTAATACAACTCATTACCCATACCACAAATTTATGACAAAAACTTAAGTGCACGAGGATCAATTTTAGGTAAAGCCAACTTACCATGTCATAGGCCTTGGAGAGAGGTCCACTTCAAGTATCATTGATCTTTGATTTTTGGTCTTGATTGAGTGAAGAGTTTCATGTGCTATCCCAATTGCCTCGTGGATTTCTCATCCTTCTAGAAACCCAAACTACTCACTTGAGAATTGCTTTGATAAAACCTTTTTGAGTCTTTTATCTCTGACCTTTGAAATAATTTTGTAGATACAATTGCATAAGGATATTGGCTAAAACTTCTCAAAACATGTTGAATTATCCTCTTTTAGGATCAAAGCATTGAAGATAGTATTCTAAGCTCGGAGCATTTTTCTTGTGTTTTTGGTGGTCTCCACCACCCTTCTTAAATTTTCTTAACCGAATTCATAGCAATTGTGGCCCCATATTCCTCTTTGAAGAGAGTTGAGAAATAGTTCAAGGGTCCTTCATCTGCTATGCCTTTAAAATTTGTATCCCACCTATTATTGCCTTTGTCAATCTTCCAAACGGAATTTATTTTTTCTACCATTTTCATAGCAATGAAAAAAAATTGGAGTTTTTCATCACCTACCTATAGCGAGATGGCCCTACTCTTGAGCCTCCATTCCTTCTCTTTCTCCAATAAGAGATTCCTCGTATTCTCTTCCAGTTGCTTTACTTCCAACTTATAACTCTCAATCAGGTATCCAAAATCCTTCACTAGTATTCTCCTGATCCACTTCTACTTCTTTTAGAAGCCTTTCGTATTTTTGTTTTTTTTCCTTAGCCCATTGGGCTACTACCTTCTTTGCTTCTTTCAAGTTTTTTTGAAATTCAAGTGAGGCAAATTCTCTTAAATAATTATCATAGGGCTTCTAAACATCCTTGATCTTTTTTATAAAGTCTTCCTCCTTAACCCATTCTAGATTCAACTTGAAATGGTTGGGAGGTTTTTCCTGTGTTGGGGTCGCTTGTAACACAACATGATTATGGTCACAGTCCCCTCCTAAGTCTACCCATTATATCACTCAAATAAATTCACCTAGGAATCCTTCAAATATTAGAAAGAAGTCAAGCCTCTTGGTTATTCTATATTCCCCCATTCTCTTATTTCTCCTAGTCGAGGTTATTTTTTTGGTTCAATATCCAACAAACTGATAGCTTCCATCTTTATTATAAAATAACCTGAGAGATAAACCATATGAGAAGAAAGTCCTCAAATTCCTAAAGTGAATTTCAGGTCTCCTCTTATCACCACAAGGTCGCTCTGAATTCGCTTCATGTTGAAAAATTTGTCCTAGTATTCCACTATATCTAATCGATGGCCAAATACATTTAGAACAGAGATTTCTTTCCCCATATCTAAAGAATATAAGACTACCCCTAGACCTATAGGAAATACCCAAGAGTTAGATAAGGTAAATGAGAATCTCTACCATCCTAGTATATCCCTCCATATCTCCCAATAACACCAATGTAATGGAATTCCCACCCAATCATGAATTTTGAGAGTTCTTGAACAACCTTTTCCCCACCTGTCATTGTTTCCTGAAGGAGGATAATAGAGGTCTTTAATGTCTCTATAATCCTCCTGATGACCAATTTATTTAAGGTTTTTACCGACCATTTATAGTTGAGGGTTAGGAAGATCATTTAATCCCCTCACACAGGGAAGGTGCTCTAAGAGCCCCAATTAGAGATCATTTTTTCCCACATCTAACCTATGATGATGCTTCTCTTTGTGCCATTGACGTAAAAGACCTTCTTCATCTTTGGTTTAGTTTCTAGTTTCTCTCATCAAAGAACCCTAACCCCCCAGCTTCCTTCCCTGGGAAGTCAAGAATCCCTTTGCTTCTGGATCAAAGGTTATATTTGGAGGATTTTGTATGAAAAAATACCCATGAGGCCCTCCCTGCCTCATATTCCAAATTAGGGTTTTCAGAAGTCCCCACCTAGGATTATTCTTCTACTAAAGCTTAATCTATTACTAGTAGAAGGATTGGGGTTGGGGACACGTGATTTTTTAATGCCTGAAAGATTGGGCATAAATTCATTGATGGACTCCAATCCTTTTGTTTCTACCTCTAACCCCCAAGTTCCAAAAACTAAATTTTCTAAATATTTCATTTTATGAGGGGAAGGTAACTGAGAGGACTTGCCCATGAGAGACATGCATCCCTTGTTTTCATCGATAGTGTCTAGGCTATGTTCCTTTTGAAGACCCAAGGTCGTCGGCTTCTTTGTTAGTGCCACTGGCTTCTCTGGGGTACCTTCTGAATACATGTTTTCCCCAATTATTTATGTCCTTCTAATTGTAAGAAGAAATTTCGACAACTCCACTCCCATTACTTGTGATTGCTTTCTCTAATCCCACACCTTCCTCTAATTAGGGTAGTTACAATACATTGCAAGATTCCCATAGCTATGGAATCGCCCGCATTTGAAGGGTATGCCTTTGTAATCAAGGGTTAACTAAAAGTGATCTTCACCTTTCTTGATAACCAATTATTTTGCCAATCCTTTACTAGTTTCAAGACCCACCAGTGTTCTTGCCATCTTGACGTACCCTGTGTCCCGAAAAAATAAGTCACCTTCATAAAATGTACCAAGGAAGTTCCCTATTTCTTCGAACACATACTCTCACCATAATACTAGCGGTAGCCTTAGTATTCAAACCCATACTAGTAAATTGTCCACTAATGCCGATCTAGCATCAAATTTGACATGCCATTATACAAAAATAGATTTTGGGAGCTCCACTTCCATATGCTCTATAGAACCTTGTTTAGCTCTTCCACTAACTTAAAAACCCATGTGAGCCACCCCTTAACCAAGGTCATTATGTGGGGTGTGTATCCTACCTAAGGTTCAATGTTTAACCTTGTCCAATCTTTTAAACATTCATGTGACATCGTTTTTCTGGGAAATCTTCCTACAACTACCTTCTCTTTTAGTTCCAAAACATTATTTAATCTAGCTTTTGAACCCAAATTCAAACTTACTAGCTCGGATACTTTTTTTATGCATTTCCTTCTTTTCAAATTCCGCTCTTCTTTTAGCGAGGGTTTCCCATGGCTCCTTGCTTCCACCATGGATGAGTTGCTCATTATTTTAAAGTCCAGGTGCTTGTCAATAAACCATGTCTCTTGTCACTCGGTCAAAATCCCTGAAGAGTTGCAAAGATGAATTTTAATATCACTACAGTATGCTTGCGGAGGAAGAAACATCATCTCTCCGTCATAACTACCCTTAATGATTTCTTCTCTATAAAGGCTATAGAAGGCATGTTTGAGGTCGTTTAGGTCCCCTTTGTATGTCATTGGTTGGATAGTAAGTATGCCATTAAAGTGCTTGGGGAAAGCTCTATCTCTCCTCTTTGTCTTCGCCTCCGATCATAAATCCTTTTGAATTCCATTGGTGGCTATTCCCCAATCCATCTCACCTAGTATTTCCAGCAAGTTGATCCAGGTGGATATTGGCGGCCACCCACCTATTCCAAATTCTAACTGGCTCATCTAAACAGTTTTCAATTTAGCATGTTTCTTTGTAATGGGGGAATTTCTTTGTAATTGTGGGTTATGCACTTATAGGGTTGTCCTGAATCCATACACAACATCCAGGTAGATATTGATGGTCGACCACCTATTCGAAGTGGCTTATTTTGGAAGTTTTCATGTCAATACATCTTTATGTACTTCCAGGGCCCATTTTGCGGCTCTAAATAGTATTTTTTTTGGCTTTCCACAGTCAAACTATAGACAGAATCAGAGTTTGACGACATAATGCATAGTTCTCAAAAATACCTTTCCAACAGGCTATCACACACCTAAAACAGAGTCATATGCAAAAGTTACGACCTTGGGAAGTTAATGGACTAATTTACCCCAACAAGGCCCACATGACTTTTGGCTCTTCATCTCCTAGGGTTAGGATTTTGGATGTCTAGGGTTTTGGAATTCATGTTTATCATAAAAAGGCCTTCAGAGCCTCATTGTAATCCTATTCTTGCAAACGAGTGTAGCCATCATATCTCTTCTCAGAGATAAAGTTGCCACCATTCTAGCAAGTCTTGCACTCTGTATTTTTACAATCCCTATACATTTCTTTCATTAATAGAAATCATGTATCGTTGTATTTCTCTGTTTTTGGAAATTTTTATGTGTATTTCATAGTAATATCTATGCTTTCATTTTGTTCCGAAAATAATCTAGATCAATGGTATCAAAGCAGGTTGTTCTTGATCGTTTTTCAGTGCATGTCCTCGACGAGGTCCGAGTATAGCAAGTTCGGTCTTGAGCTTGTTTCTCTTGAGGAAAATCGCTTTCCCATGCCCAAGAAACCCTCAATGGTGGTGGAAAATAAATACAAAGGAGCAGAAAATTCTATTAACTTGTTGCTTGAGAAATCTCTCGCGCGGCAGAGGGACGAAATGATGGAGAATATTTACCACATCCTTCAATGCCTGTCAATAGAAACAGGTGCATATTCATCAAGAGCACACTTTGGAGGAACCTCTCCCTTCAAGGTACAAGTTAATTTTGATATTCCCATATTTGAAGGACAGATAGATGTGGATGCCTAAGAAAAATGGTTGAATCTTCTAGAAGGTTATTTCTTTGTTCACAATTTTTCCAACAGGGAAAATATCACCTTCGCACTCCCCAAGGCTCTCCCCCATGTCAAACATTGGTGGGAAACTTACTGGGAGAAAATTTCCACGGAGGAATCTATAATATATGGGGTCAATCCCACTTGTGATTTTTTTTATACGGTCAAGGAACAATACTACCCTATTGATAAATATGAATACCAGTACATGAGATGGACCACACTGCGGCAAGAGAAGAGCCAAACAATGTCGGAGTTCACAAATACTTTCCATAGCTTGCACACCAAGATGGGTATCAAAGACTCTGAGCGGAATTTGGTTTTGAAATACCGTGGGGATCTGCATAGGTACATCCAAACCAAAATGGATTTCCTAAACATCTAATCATTGGGAGTTGCCTATCGATATGTTGTCAAAATCGAGCAGAAATTTAAGCACCAGAACAAATGGCAGTTCGGGTTTGCAAATACACAACAACCAAAGCATGGAAAAGGCGACCCTAACCAAAAACCTCCTGAAAACCAGTCCAAGACATGTGAAAGGAAGGGTAAAGGAAAGACGAAGAATGACACTGGGAAGTGGTGCGACTTTCATAAAATCCCCTGGCACAACACCGACGAATGTCGCTCAAAACAGTCATTGGTGGTCGAGGTCAACGATAAGGACCTGAACCCTAATTCAGAATCTGATCCAGAAAATACTGAAAACATACAGATCATCGATGCAAACCCCACTTCTATTGTCGTGACCACAACAATTCAACCAAAAGAACCAATATATACTGAAGAGGGGGAGTGCCTCTTCCATTCACAAATTTGGTGAAGGGGACCCCATTGCATTTCATTATTGATAGCGACAACCAGAAGAACCTCATATCAAGTGAGGTCGTCAAACAGTTGGGGTTGTCGACAACACCACACTCGCAGCCATACAACATCGGGTGGCTTCACCAAGGATGAGATATCTATGTCATCTAGCAGTGTCACTTTTCCTATGGTATCCAACCCTTCAAAGATGAGGTAGTGTGTGATGTTGCCCCTCTTGATGGTTGTGATGTTGTTTTGGGCTAACCATATATGTGGAAACATCATGCTATTTATGAGTCTCAACCCTGTAGTGTCATTATTACTCTGGGGGGTCATCTCTATAGGATACCAAAGGTAGTTCCGACTACTGTTCCACCAAAACAGTGTCGCAAGGTAATCTCTCATAATGCAAAATTCACCCTCTTCACAGTCTGTTCAAAGGATGCATAGAAGGCCACTACAGCCTCAACACCTTCTATCAAGTAGAAGCAGATTGTAGATATTGTTTCTTCACCTACGATGGTGCCTACACATTGTCCCATCAATCCCAGAGACAACAAGTTGGGGGGACATATTCAACCCCGCTAGCAACAGGTTCGTGACAGCCTTCCATAGACCAAGCAACGCAAATTCTCCAACAAGGCACACAGCTCACCGAGATTCAGATTCATAAAACACTTTCCCCTCTTCCCCAGGCACTCGACGCAATGGAGACCATTTCTTCCTAAGGGGGGAGGATTGATCCAGGTGGATATCGGTGGCCACCCACCTGTTCCAAATTCCAACTGGCTCATCTAGACAATTTTCAGTACAACATGTTTCTCTGTAATAAGCAGATTTCTTTGTAATTGTGGGTTCTTCACTTATAGGTGTGTATTGAAGCCCTACATAGCATCCGGGTGTATATTGGTGGTCGACCACCTATTCCAACTGGCTTATTTTGGAAGTTTTCATGTTAGTACATCTTTTTGTACTTCCAAGGTTGTTTTAGGGCTCTAAACAGTGTTGTTTTGGCTTGTCATAGTCAAATTGTAGATAACATTAAAGTTTGACCACATAATGCATAGTTCTTGAGAATACCTTTCCAACGGGCTATCATACGCCTAAAATGGAGATCGTATGCAAAAGTTACAACCCCAGGAAGTTAATGTACTAACTTACCCTGACGGGGCCCACATAACTTTTGGCGCTTCATCTCCTAGGGTTAGGTTTTTGGATGTCTATGGTTTTGGGATTCATGTTTATCATTAAAAGGCCTTCAGAGCCTCATTGTAATCATCTTCTTGCGAATGAGCGTCATCGTGATATCTCTTCTCAAAGATAAAGCTGTCACCATTCTAGTGAGTCTTACACTCTGTATTTTTACAGCCTATGTACATTTCTTTCATTAATAGAAATCATGTATTGTTGTATTTCTTTGTTTCTGGAAATTTTTATGTGTATTTCATTGTAATATCTATGCTTTCATTTCGTTCTGAAAATAATCCGGATAACAAGTCCTGCTCAAGTGGGATCGACCCTTCCGACCATCTCCACCCTAGCTCAGCTAGAGTGTTGTTGATTTTTCAATAAGATAGGATTAAGCATGAAGTTCATTCCATTTTATCATTTTACTTAAACCATTGACAATTTGTTGCAACAACCAAGATTACAAGAAGAAACACCATGCATAAGTACACAAGAAGTATCCTGGGAAACCCTTCTCAACAAGGGAAGAAAACCCAGCCAATCCTTTGCTATATTCTTCAAGAGAAAGACCTCCACCACCATAAACACCTAGCACACAAAAGGGTGCTCACAAACCCTAGAAACCTATAACCCAAGAGAGGTGCGCACTTTTCCCAAGAAAAAGTGTTTGTTGAAATTTCCAAACTCACACTTGTGATATATTTCCTCAATGGGGAATTTACCTTTACTTATATTAGACTGAACCTGTCAACAAAAGTGTCTATTGGCACAACAAGGCCGACCTCACTAACTCACAATATAATTAAAAATTACCAAATTAATTATATTTTACATTAAGGTGGGGCCGACTTATACCCTTTACATTACAATTAGGGTTACGGGTAAGTTTGACTCTTGAACAATATAGTAAGGGATCTCATACACCCACTAGTACTCAGACACTAGGGGAGCATTCATAGGGATTCACATATCTTTATCTCACAGTGTCTCACTAGGATCACGTTCACATATTCTCATCCACAGGCAAGTCCAACTCAACAGATCTTCTTTCCCACTGCATTACACAGGAGAGTCATCTAGAGTTCATCATCTCAAATATCTGCTCAGAGGAGGCTAATACATCGTTTTAATCTATGTCTCATAACGATGCACCCAGCTCATGGGAATTCACACGTTCACCTTTTGCTCAGCCACAAGCATGTCCAACTCAGCAAATCTCCTTTCTCACTGCATTACACCAAAGAATCATTTGGAGTTCTTCTCAACTCTCTGTAAGGAGGAGGCCATCACTACGTTCCAATAATGTATCATATAGGAATCACACACCCAACTCATGGTATCTCTCTTAGGTCGACTCAATCAGTCTGTGTCATGGAGGATGTCTCACGCAACTGTAATCATCAATGCTCCCTCTCAGCTCGGGAGGCATTATCCACTAGGCCAAGTCTCGCGCGGAAGTACTTGAACTTTGTCTTGGTTGTATTCATCAACACTCCCTCTCAACTGGAGAGGTATTCTTCACCAAGCCAGTTTGATGAAGGTGTCTGCAATCTGTTCATGTGTAGGAAGGTACAGCACGTGTATTGGTTTCCTCTGCATCATGTCTCTGAAAATGATATTTTATCTCAACGTGTTTCGATCTATCATGAAACACAAATTTCTCAAAGAGCTTCACACAGCTCTGGTTATAATCATAGAATCCATCTCATGATCAAGTAAATATGTCAGATGTTTATGAAGTCACACTGCGTCGCACACTCAATGATGTATACTCTGCTTTTGTGGTATTCAAGGCCACAGAGATTTGTTTCCTGTTGCACCAGGAAACCATGACAACCTTCATGGTAAAACAACAATCGGGTGTGCTCTTCCGGTCCATTGTACTCTTTGCTCAATCTGTATCGGCATATCCTACAAACTCAAGTTCACACTAGACGCATATCTCAGGCCATATCCAACTTTGCCTTGTATATATCACAATACATGCTTTACTGTTATCCAGTGAGTCTGTCTTGGCTAACTCATGGATTGACTAAGCACATTCACTGCATAGCATGAATTTCGTCTAGTGTTAACCAAATACATCAATGATACAATCAGTTGTGGATCATTCTCGTCTAAATCATCATCATTTATTTTCTTCAAATCCATCACTGTGGATTTGCATTATGTCATACTGAACTTCTTTAATATTCCCACTATATATTTTTCTTGACGCAGGAAAGATCTCATTGGTCCTTTGTCATATTGCTTGTCCCAAGAAGTAGTGAATCATACTTAGATCCTTCATCTCGAAATCATAATTCAAAGCTTACTTGTATCCAACAACATGACTTCCTGAATAAGTCATAAAAATCGGGCTTTTGTCACAAATGTAGTAATATATTTTTGGTTTAGCAACACTTTTGTTGAAACCCAAACTCATCAAGAATCCATCTATTTGATGTAGTTTCCAACTCATGGATGGTAGTACAGATGAAAGTGTATCGGTCTACTGGATCAATATGTCTCATCATAGTTCACTCCCTCTGCTTGTGAGAATCCTTTGGCTATAGATCTCGCTTTGTATTTCTCATCACTTCCATAGGTTGTATGTTTGATCTTATAGATCCACTTGGAAGTCATCACAAACTTCCCTTTTGGTCTTTGAACAATATCTCATACATCATTTTTTTTAAGATATACTAGTATTATTCTGCTATGACATCTTGCCATACTTGTTCAGCCATTTCTTCTTCATGACAGGGAGTCTTAGAATCAATGAAGTGGCTCATCGTCGAAGGATAGCTTGAAAAATCTATTCTGATTTCTCAGGATGTCCCCTGAGGGACTTGTATGTTCCTTTGCCTCCGACAGAGTTTTGTTGACTTTAGACATGCCTTTTATGCCCTACTGCAATATCTCTGGGCATATCAACTAGAGTAGTTGAAACGACTATAATATTTTCTGTCTCCCTGTGAACTGTTGAAGGGGGAGAAGGTATTGTCTCTTCCTTCCTTTTATTTTGTTTTGATTCTCTCTTGAGTCAAGTAACTCTCTCTGAAGTCTGAAGAATGGAAGTCTTTTTTTATGTCTTCTTTGACCAGCATAGTAATCAATCAATAAGGTTTGGACTCCCGTACCAAGGATAATGGTCTAAGTCATGAGGGTTCCCACACTGGAGATAATACCCTTCACTTATTAAGAAACCAATCAACTATAAAATTAATGATCAACTAATTTACATGGATCTGTAGTCATGCTAAACTCTATGTTTGTTCTTAGAGGAAGTACTTCTCCTCTCTCTTATCTCCATTCTTTTGGGGCGGGTCTAGATCAATGTCAATGGTAGAAGCATATTGTCTTCCTTTATTCCTGGTTGGACAATTTCTTGCATAGTGCCCATATTTGTCACATATTAAGCACTAAATCTCTGAAACATCTCTTCTCTGATTATGACCCGGCGCTGATGGAGACTTCTCATCTCTGAATGTTTGTCTGAAGTTTCTTTTGAATCTTCCTCATTTATTTTTATGAAGTGCAATAGCATGGTTATCATCAAGGGTGTCTTCCACTCCTCTATTTCTAAGTCTAAGTTCTTATTGAGTACAGTCTGTCCACAAACGATCGAAATTTGGTAACTTTTCTCTTCCACTGATGCTTTGAAGAAAAGGTTCCCAGTGTTTTGGAATATTGTTGAAAGTAGATAGGACAAGTTCTCCATTAGACATGATTTCTCCCATGGCACCTAGTTGTTCTTTGATCTCTGATATCTTCATAAAGAAGGTAGCAACTGTATCACCGTTTGTTATCTTGGTACTTTGAAATTGGCCCTTTAAGGTAAGAGCTCTAAGAGTGTTGTCACTTTCAAACATATCTTTCAGTGCTTCATATATTTCATAAGTTGTCTTCAGGTTGGGAATACGAGGTAAGAGATGATCTCTTACCAAGTAGATGATTATTTTTCTTGCCTTGACATCTTCTTCCCTTCTTATTTCCTTATCTTCATCAATAGTTGTATATGGTAAGGTTTTTGTCACCACATTCAAAGGGTCATATTCTTCAAGGGTGACTTGAAGCCTTGACTTCCAGGAGCTGAAGTTGCTTGATACATCAAGCCTATCTTCCACTAAAGTTATGTTCTTCATTTTCAAGGATTTCTTCACAAACTCTTGCCAACTGGACTTTGTAAAACTAATGGTTAGGTTGGACTAGTAACCTTCGGTTTTGTTGGGCTTATGACTTCCAACAATAAACTTTGAGAGTGTCACGGGAATACTTGTTGAGTTGAAACATTTCTTCAGGAAGTTGCAGAAACCCTAAGATCAAGATTCTGCAGAAAATTTTAGAACCCTAGAAACCCTATGGCCAAAAACACAAAATCCTCAGAAATTCAATTTGAGGATCTCTGGAGGTGCGATGAGGAAGTTCGTACACCTTTATCCAAGTTTCAGCCACATCATCCACGTGTAAGGTGCTGAAAAGGTCAAGCAAGTGAGGGTCGTATGGATTTGTGCAGAAACCCTAGAGGTCGTATGAATTTGCAAAAGGAGGACGGCTTAGCTTTTAATTGCTTGTGCGGGGGTTCTTCAAGACCTATGCTCTAATACCATGTTGATTTTTCAGTAAGCTAGGATTAAGCATGAATTTCATTCCATTTTATCATTTTACTTAAACCATAGACAATTTGTTCCAGCAACCAAGATCACAAGAAGAAACACCATGCACAAGTACACAAGAAGTATCTCGGGAAACCCTTCTCAACAAGGGAAGAAAACCCAACCAATACTTTGCTATATTCTTCAAGAGAAATACTTCCACCACCATAAACACCTAACACACAAAAGGGTGCTCACAAACCCTAGAAACCTAGCACCCAAGAGAGGTGCGCACTTTTCCCAAGAACAAGTGCTTGCTGAAATTTCCAAACTCACACTTGTGATATATTTCCTCAATGGGGAATTTACCTTTACTTATTCTAGATTGAACCTGTCAACAGAAGTGTATATTGGCACAACAGGACTGGCCTCACTAAATCACAATATAATTAATAATTACCAGATTAATTATCTTTTACATTAATTATCTTTTACATTAAGGTGGGGGCGACCTATACCCTTTACATTGCAATTAGGGTTACAGGTAAGTTTGACTCTTGAAGAATATAACAAGGGATATCATACACCCACTAGTGCTCAGTGTAGTGTCCCCAAGGCCGAGCCCCGCTGTAAACCAAGTTCTAAAAGGAATTGTGATTATGTTTTATAGGCTGGTGAGCCAAGTTCTTATAAGCTGGAGACTTATGTGTTGTTAGGCCATGAAGCCTAAGTGTTGAAGGCCAGGAGCCTATTGTTGTACTTGTATGTATGCAGAACATTTAATAAAATATAAACACCGCTAGGTGCAGACCGACCACGATGAATGAGTGAAGGGGGACTGAGCATCCACAGAGTGGGCAAGGAATTAGGGGCTGGAAGGTGGGAAAGGGGATAAGTGTTGAGCCTAGGGGATAAGCCCAGGGGGGCTTAAGCCCGGGAATAATATTTTAATATTATTCCAAAAGATATGGGCATCATATGTTTTTATCCTAAGTCCTTTTGGAAGGACGTGTGATTTATCAAGTGGTGGGAGGAACGCATGCTGGTGGAACGCATGCAGTTCCATGGGTGACAAGTGTCAACCCTGGTGCATGCGAATAAAACAGCCAGGGTGAGCCGTGAGAAGGTCCATTCCCATTCCACAGGATTGTCTCAACGCGTATGGAGCTCTGAGCAGTATGACTAACCCGACTCCTGTAGAGAACCTTTGGGAGACCCTGTGACTCGAATGTTTGTGTCTGATTCTGAGAAATCCCGTGCATGTAACCCCAGCCTACGAGAAGCCTGTGTTGAATTCGGGGAAGAGTCTTTGCTTGTTCGGGAAAGCTGAGCAAGCCTATGTGATCATTCCCTGTTCCGAAGCCGTGACTGTGAAGCCATCCTGTGATTGCCGAACCAGTTTTTGGAAAGCCTGTGTCTGTTTTCCCGTGGGATTGTTGAGACTACATAGTACTGGACTGCGTGAGGCTTGTTGGCCTGTGAGCGACTCCCTCCAGGTGAGAGAGTGCGCAGGGGAAGGAGAGAACTCCTGGAAGGAACCATGTAGCTTCCATAGAGCCCGGAGACTTCCAGTCCGGTCTATTCCTGTAACCCAAGGTAAGGGATATTGGCAGCCGAAGGACTGTCCAGGTGACAGAGAAGGTGCATTCTCCTGGGGTGGAACAGGCATGTAGGGAATGAGAGTCTGTGGGTAGTGAGCGTGGGAGATTCCTGGGAAAGCATTCTGTCCTTTTGGTTTTGTGTGACTATTTTCCCTGTAACCTCAGCCTGAGCCTAGATTCCTTGCCTTGGGGTGGAGCTTAGTCCCAGCTTGGGGTGACCCATTGCTGAGTTGATGAGCAGTGCGGTCTAAGGCTGGGAGGTTCGTGGAAGGCCTGCATTTGGTTGGTGGATCCCACCATTGTTACAGGATAAGTGTCTAACTATGTTTTATCACATTTTATCATGTATCTACTGTAAATGTTATCATGTTTTCCGTTGTGTATACAAATTAATATGGAATGTTATGGATTGTTTAATTATAGCAGTAATGATATGTTTTACTCTTAGTTAAATGTGTTTATTTGTTTAAATGCATGGGATATATGATATCTGTATGAGATTTTTACAAATGGTGTGTACAAATGGGTATTAGAGCGCGAGTAAGCCCAGAGTTACAAAATGGGTGTGCTACAAATTGGTATCAGAGCGCGAGTAAGCCCAGAGTTCCGAAATGGGTGTGCTACAAATTGGTATCAGAGCGAAGGTTTTGACACTGAGCCTAGATAGGCCAGTGGAGCGGTCTTTGGATCGAGAATGCAAAGGGAAATTGGGTCTGGAGGACCAATTTCAGACCTTGGTTTGTTCCGGAGTGTCAAGTAGTTGGTTGACCGTGCTTACGAGCTCAGGAAGTATAGCGGCGAGTGAAACCACAGCTGGTGTGGTCTATGGCCACAGGGAGACAAGTCTCTACAGCAATGGTGTTAGAACCTTAGGATCTGTTTGGGATGGAAGGCAAGCCCTCGTGACCGTCGGATCTGGAAAAATGTGCATAGGAATTAAAAATCCTTTTGAAATACACAGGAATGTGGAAATCGCAATGCGCGAAATTCCGAATTGGTTAGGAACCGTCTGAGCCGTCAGATCTCGGCCGAAAAACCCGTCAGCCGTTGGATCTGTCGGGAGGTTTCTGAAGGTTAAACCTCAGAGACTAGGGGTGAAAGCTCTGAAATAGATCTAGACCGTCTGAAAGACGGAGGACTTGTGTCGTGAGATTTCCCATTTCGGGAAATCGAGAATCGCGATATCGAGAGTCACAAAGGAGGTCGGGAATTTTCATGGTAAAAGTCCCGGGAACGATCTGAGCCGTCCATCAGTTGGGACATGTGGGCGAGATCGGGAGCCCATCGGCATATCGGGGTTCGGCGTTTTGTGAATCCTGAGGACATATGTATTTCGGCATTGGAAAGTCCGAAACCCCGATAGGAGGTATGATTGTGGTCATATAAGGGGAGGTCGTGTGAACCACGAGTCTAGCCCGGAGAGCTAACGAGACTTAGAGTGCATCACCGTTTGGAAGCCCAAAACCCCGAAAGGATCGGGACTTTCCATGGTGGAAACCCTAGAGCAGTCGTGGGTCGTCCGATTTGAGATGGCCACGTGTTGAGAGATTACCCGTTTCGGAAAATCGAGGATTTGGGAGTTCCGTTGACAAAGAAATCGGACTCTCATCATGATAAATCCCGACCATACTGTCGAGACGTTAGCATGTGGCTAAGTCCCGATGAATGGACGAGATTCCTTCGGGGAATCTCTGGGTCTTTAACGACCGTCTGATGTGAGAAAGATCTGACCGTTGGATTTTTCTAGGAATGGATGTGGACACATGGAGATGTACCGCATGTTAGAGGGTCGAAAAGAGAAGTGAGAGTGGTGGGACCCTAATGATGTCATCGAACGTGATGAGGATCCTCCAAAACGTGCCACGCACCACTTTGGTAAAGGGCGACAGCTGTGCTATAGACCCGAAGAATAAGGTAAAACAGAATTTTGGAAGTCGGGGGTTGGAAAGGAGAGTTAAACGGGATTTCTCCAGTATCGAGACTCCGAAACCATGAAACCCGAAGTCCTGAGGTACAAAAACCCGAAGTTCTGAAATCCCGAAGTGTCGAAAATGAAAGCTTCGAAAACACGAAAATTGCAGAGCCGAACGAGAGCTCAGAAAACCCATTGGAATCGAAATGTCTTTTGTTCTTGTTGGTATTAGTTATAAATGCTGAAGATTGTTCCTGAAGGTTTAATGGCCTGATAAACTACGATTTTATTTGCACAGTGCATGTGCAGAGTTCAACGGAGGTCAGGACTCCAGTTAACCAACGACTGAGTATGGAGTGGGGAAAGGTGTAGATTACCCCCGAAATAGAAGACGAACAGGAAGGAAAGGATGTTAACCTGGTAATCGAAGGATCGAACTCCAATGGGCATGGAAAAGAGAAGGATAAGGAAGGACACATAATGAAAATCATTGAAGGATGCAAAGAGAGGCCTAGGCTCACCGAGCTGATAGCCGAAAGCTCATGAAAGTTAGGGATCGACAGGGTGCATTAAACTTAAAATTTTTGAAGAGCCTAGAAAGAATAGAGAAGAAAATCAAGAAGGGAAGAGACTCAAGTACAACGGAGAGTCGCAAAACCCATGAAAGAAGAAGATGGTCGAGGAGCGGTAGCTGACATCTTAGTCTCTCCCAAAGACATTATGACAGGAAGACACACAGTAGTTCAAGCCCATCCCCTACCAGAAAACATCAAAAATCTGGAAAGGAGGAATTGAAAGGAGAGATGAACAATATTAAGCCTCCAACATTCGATGGAGAACATAAGAAGGAGGAAGATGCCGAGACCTGGTTGCTTGGCATGAAGAAATACTTCCAACTGCNNAATTATTCTGCCCATGCAGAAGGAAGAATTGCAATGTACCAACTGAAAGGAAAAGCATCCATGTGGTGGGATCAGTTTGTACAGGTGCAGCACATCAGAGAGAAAGAGGTCACGTGGAAGGAGTTTAAGAGGTATTTCGAGAAGAAATACCTAAATAAAAGATACTATGACAGAAAGATGAAGGAGTTCTTTGAACTCAAGTTGGGTAGTATGACCATTGATGAGTACGAACGAAATTTTCTGGAACTACTGAAGTATGTTCCATTCATCAAGGACGAAGCTGTTAAAATTCAGAGGTATCTGAGTGGACTTCCACCTTCCATGAGTGACAAGATTCAATATG
>JZKD02S0320730.1:213535-253930 GCA_000966675.3 Picea glauca
TGTGTATACGAATTAATATGGAATGCTATGGATTGTTTAATTATAGCAGTAATGATATGTTTTACTCTGAGTTAAATGTGTTTATTTTTTTAAATGCATGGGATATATGATATATATATGAGCTTTGTACAAATGGTGTGTACAAATGGGTATCAGAGCGCGAGTAAGCCCAGAGTTCCGAAATGGGTGTGCTACAAATTGGTATCAGAGCACGAGTAAGCCCAGAGTTCTGAAATGGGTGTGCTACACTCAGCCACTAGGGGCACATCCATAGGGATGTCCATACCTCTATCTCACTGCGTCTCAAAAGAGAATCACACTCACTAGTGCTCTGCCACTAGGATCACGTTCCCTTGTGCTCATCCACAGACACATCCAACTCAATAGATTTTCTTTCCCACTACATTACACATGAGAGTCATCTGGAGTTCATCATCTCAACTCTCTACTCAGAGGAGGCTAATGTATCATTTTCATATATGTCTCATAACGATGCACCAAGCTCATGGGAATTCACACGTTCACCTTGTGCTCAGCCACAAGCACATCCAACTCAACAGATCTCCTTTCTCACTGCGTTACACAGGAGAATCATATGGAGTTCTTCTCAACTCTCTGTAAGGAGGATGCCATTACTACATTCCAGTTATGTCTCAGATAGGAACCACACACCCAACTCATGGGCTCTCTCTCAGGTCGACTCAATGAGTTTGTGTCCCAAAAGATGTCTCACGCAGTTGTAATCATCAACAAGTGTTAGGTTGACCAAGTCTCAGGGTATCCTAGATAGTTTGTCCCTTTGTCAAATTGGTCAAGTAATCCATTGTTTCATCTTCCATTATCACCAACCAACCCACTCCAACTCAGGCCTTGTCCTTTTCACCCCAATCCAAAGGCTTCAAAACTGATTACATGCGAAAACCCTATCTAGTACATGGTGGAAACAACATGAGACAATGGAATACTACAATATGCCAACTAATCTTCGTTAATATAACCATCCATCGATATTTGTGAAGAAAATTCATGGGTCATTGTTACACATGCCCAAAGGAGGCCAAGCGAACATGACATGATCTGATGAGCACCAAGGCATTAGTTTTCTTTTGTTTCTTGGTGCAATACTTTGATTGCAAATTGGATGGTGAATTTGAGCATCAATCTTGATCTTAGGCGATATATTTTTGGAGGTGGTCATCTATGTGGGTGTGAGTAGCCTTTTGTTTCAACTCTAATGCTAAATGAAGTAATTTTCCATGTGACTCATGCATCGGAGGGTCCTTCAACATTTGACGATATAATTAGGCATAATCTGCCAGGGTAGCGAGTTTGGTTTCCTTTACGGCAAAAAAACAATAGGGCAGGATCTGACAGATACAAACACCAGATGTTGTGACGACAATTTCAGAAAAAGGAAAAAGAAACCCTACATATCTGAAAATCTATACATAGACAAATCAAAACACAAGTGCTCGAATCTCAGGCCTTGGTCTTGCATCGATCTTTAAATAAAAGACATATTCAGAATCCTAATAGGCCATCTCAACATATAATCAAATGCAAAACATTCTCCAAAATCTTCTTCACTAGGTGGCATCCTCACAAGAAAGAATTATCGGTCACAATGTGCCTCTAAAAGGTCTCATTTGACATCCTTGTCTTATAATATTTAAATGTATCTTTATTAAAGAGGATAATAACTCATTATACAATCTCACATAATTTTAAATATATGATTTACAAAACTAAAAGGAAATATTACTAAATAAATTTGTTATTTGTGTTTTATTAGTGTTGAAATTTTATGTTCAATTTGAAAGTTTTTATCTATTTAAAAAGTTTTTTCCATGTGGTTGTAAAGAAGAAACCATCAATATTGGTGCAAAGTAAAATTTCCAACTTGTAAATTTTATGGATTAGAAAACTACCTACCCACAATTTTATTCTTATAGGGTACCCTATGGCCAAGCCACACACCAAATTGGTGTATGAGACCCCCTTGTTTGTGGGACAAGGGACCCCTTCTGCTCAGATATTTGATTTTATCCTTATAGGGTACCCTATGGCCAAGACAAACACCAAATTGGTGTATAAGCCCCCTTATTTGTAGGACAAGGGACCTCATTCACGTAACAATTTGATTACTAAAGTCTACAGAGGTGTACATACCCCACTCCCCTCTGGATTTGAACCTGATACCTCCTAGGAAGAAACACATGTTCTTAACCATTTTAGTTTTAGTTTTAAATGTTTCATGTCTTCTCCTTCTTTTATGTCTTTGTTCTCATAATCTACATTCTTACTTAATATATATTAAATAAGATTTGTCTTAATATGAGGAGAAATCCATAAATGGAGGGAAAAACATTAATATGTGTTTTAGCTTGAGTGATTGGGAGGAATTCGAATGGAGGTGTTATCACTCCAGGAAACTCTCCTAGGTTGTATCTCAAAGATCCCTGGTAACTTAACTGTTTTTTTGTAATTATTTTCTCAATAATGGGTGTGGGATTGGATCAAGATGAATATCTAAATTACTGTATTGTATCTTCAAGACAGTCTAGTTATATTCATGCAGTACAAGGCCTTCAAAAGCTATTAGCATATATGTTTGTAGATCAAATGGATAAGAAACCAATCAATTAATCATAACATACATAAACAATATATATATATATATATATGATGGGTCAATAAACTAGAAAAGGATGCTTATGATTCTTGTTTAATAATCAAAGGTAAGTTGACAGTTACCATAGGACCTTTAAACATAGAAAAAGAAATGATTTCAACTCATAGGCATAGAAACGGAATGAAAAGAGAGTATGACAATAACAATGAAAGAAGCTTTAGAGCTTAATATATTAAAGAAAGTGCCTTATTCACAATAAAAGTGGATTATAGAACTTAAAATCGAACCTTTTGTTCATCAAATGTCCTGGGATTTATAGCCTTTACAAACAGTTTCAAAATCCTAGAATACTGGATCAAATTTTACAAAAATAGAAAGTCAATAACTGGCCCAAGAAAATAGACAAAGATCCTATAAAATAGGTCAATTCCCATCCTTGGATGATCTTTATGTCCTTCAGATTCTTTGGCAGGTGTAGTGAGCCTTTCGAGGCTACTGGATTTCATGTGATATGAGAGGAGTAGAAAATGACACCTACTAACAATCAAACAGCTTTATATCCCTGAAAATAGTTAACAGATTTTAACCTTTCTGCCTTGTAGAGCATCTCCAAAATCAAAACAAACTCTTGATAAGGATGTCATTAATTATTGTCTATCGATTGGAACCATTCTTGAGGCTTTTGGACAAGGATAACCTGGATCTGTGCAAAAATATTAACTTTCTACTCTATTAGTGCTTTCGGTAGCTAAAATAGACAGAATTCAGACCAATTAGCTACCGAAAGTTTTGCTTTCGGTGGCTAATGAACAATAGAAATGTTTGCCTAAGCCAACAAAAGGTATGTTTTAATGAAATTATCAAAATTTCAAAATACCTTTTGTCTTAGCTCAAAAACGACTTAGGGTTGATCTTTTGAGGCATCTACACCTTGCTCAACTTCTAGAAAGCCTGTAGGATTGTTGGATGCCTCTGGTTCATTGCACTGAACTGCTACCTCTGCTAGGGTTTCAAGAGTAACATGTGTTTGAAATTGTTGTTTTGAAGACATAGATTGCTTCCTTAAAGCCCTGGCCTTTTTCTTCAAACCCTGAGCTACTCTCCATAAGCTGTTGTAATCTTTTACAATCTTCTCCTTCTTTTTATTTTCCTTTATGCTTTCATGTGCTAATCTTTCCAAGGATGAGTTGCTTTCTGCAAAATTCTTCGACAGGGTTTCATATCTGGTTTTAATTACCCTTTCTAGCACTTCTTGTTGAGCTAACTTCTTCTTGAGATTCTTGATTTCCTTTGATTTACTTTGCTTCACTCTTTTGCTAGATGTGGCATCTGCAACTTGTGGTTCTTGTTCTTTTTGAGGTGTAGGTGATGGAAGGTCTTCATACCTTGCTGTGAAAACATCTACATAAACTGAATTTTCATGTCCTATGGTAATTGAATCTTCGTGCCCTATTTCAATCTAGTGTTCTTCATCCTCTGAGTCTGTGTAAGGAAGATTAAGAATGCTCTTGTTCACTAGGGTTTCTTCGGCCTTATCTGTTTCACCGTTGAAATTTAGTTTCTTCTTAGTTTTGTTAAGCTTAGAAGAAGGAGAGGGTTGATTAATTGGAACTGGAGAGATAGTTCTCCTCCTCCTCTTTCCACTTCTGGGAGTAGAATACTTCTTGGAATGAGGACTCTTTTTACCCTCTGGCTGTACATCAGTCTGAAAATCATTTTAGAGCAAGAAGTAATTCCACTCTTTGCTTCTTCTCTGCAACAGCTCACAAACCAAGAGTTTAATTAGAACATAGTGGGATAGTCTACCTGCAACTTTATTGGGCTTGGCCTTGACCTAATGAGCCATCTTAGATAAGCTTATGTGGAGAAAATAGGGAAGATTGAGTGGGTTTCTACCAGTAAAATGATTCATGAGTTTGAAATGGTAAATCATCACCCTATTATATCTGCCTTCACAAGTTATATAGACCATAATGGATTTTAGTAACTGTTTCCATTTCTCTTCAAGGAAAGACACAGGAATCTCTTTCTTCCATATCAAATCCTTGCATTCTGGTTTCAAGTAAGACTTGAATTCAATATTCTTTGTGACAGTGGTTTTAAACCATTGTTCTCCATTTCTGGGAAGCTCTGTCACCTCGGCTATGAGGGCCTCATCCACCTCGAATTCATCTCGACTGATGACTTCTTTCGTTCCATTGAAATTCAGGGCAAAGGCTTCTGCCACCTACTGGTGAGAACTCTGTAATTTTTTACAAAAATTATAGCAACCTGCATCCCTGAAAAGTTGGCATACCTCCGGGTGTGATTCCAAGTAACTAATATTGTCGATCTCTCTCCTCAGATTTGATCCTCCTTTCTTCATCTCTCGCAATGCTCCTGTACACCTGCAATTGGAAAATCAGATTTTGGGAGAAAGTTACACAGCGTAGACTTAGGGAGATTTGGCTCGGCTGTGACAGGGATGAGAAAAATGAGGCAAGCATTAGATCGTAGCATTGATTACAAGGGATGTGAAAGAGCAACTTGTGATTTGAAACAATCATGGTTGATGACTGTAATGATGGAAGGTACATAACCATGTGTTTTGATGCAACAACGATCTGAAAAGATTCACTACATCATGCAGAGATCAACTCCCAATCTTAAACGGTTTATTCTCCTGTCTTTTCGACGGCTATTTTCAGTTATAAAACTTCAACCCGATGGTTTAAGCGTGTGAAAGGACGTGTTGACTCCTCCCCTTCTCCTGCGATTTCAATGGCTAAAATAGCCCTGAATTTCTTTGTTTAAGCTGCCGAAAGCTAAGGATTTCGGTGGCTAATGAACAATCGAAATGTTCGCCTAAGCCACCGAAACCTGAGATTTGAATTAGATCAAATAAAAACTAAACAAATTTTTATTCTAACTTTATTACATGCATAAAGATCTCAAAAGTGAACTTTAAAAAATTAAAAATGTATTTTTTAAAAGACATCCTATCACCTAAAATGAAATAACTCGATTGATTTATTTGAGGAGATAACACTGGCTCCTATTGGGGGTGAAGCCTCCCTGTGAGGTTTCCATAGCCACAAAACCAATGCCTTTCCTGTAAGACAAAAATTCAAACCTATCTAATAGTGTTCCCATTGGGCATGGAGTTATTTTGCAAAAAACAAAAACTGGAAATAAAATTTACAATGGCAAGGCTTTGAATCCTTAGATAAAATAGAGTTTCAGAAAACGCCCATTTACTAGGCCACCAATCATTTCTTCACCTTCCAGACTTTGCAGAATGAAAGTGTTGTTGTGTTGTACTTGAGTTATCATGAAAGGACCGGTCCACAAAGAGTCAAACTTGTCATGCTTGCCTTTATCTTGTCTGAGAGCATCCCATTTCAGAACCCAGTCACCAACCTGAAAGTTGTCCACCTTTGCTTTTCTGTCAAAAGTATCCTTGATCCTCTTTTGATGAGCTTCTAATTTATCCACCAGTTGTTCTCTAACCTGTTGCAATTCTACCAAGTCAAGCATTCTTCTCACCATATCATTTGATTCAGTTTGTTCTTCCTGAAAGAACTTAGCCACTGGTAGAACTAGTTGAATGGGGAAAATGGCATCAGCGACATAAACTAGTTTGAAAGGAGAAGTTCCTATAGATTTCTTGTTAGTCACTCTGTCGGCCCAAAGAGAAAACTTTAGTTTAGAATCCCAACTCCTTTGATTCTCCTCCAAGAGCTTTCTAATGATTCTGACTAGACTCTTATTGGATGACTCGGCAAGGCCATTGCCTTGAGGGTAGTAGGAAGTAGAGTGTACCAATTGAATGCCCATTGACTTACACATGTCAACCAATGCATCAAATTTGAAGGCTGATGCATTATCTATTACTAGCCTTTTTGGGCAACCAAATTTGATCAGGATGTTTTCATAGAGAAACTTCATGACAACTTGATGAGTGGCATTTCTAGTGGGGATTTCCTATATCCACTTGGTAAAATAGTCAGTAGCTACCAGGATCCACTAATGCTGACCACTAGATGAAGGATTGATCTCGCCTATGAAATCTAAGCCCCACTGCTGAAAATGACCATTCACTACAATAGGTCTCAGGGATAGAGATTTTAGTTGCTACTTTCATGTGAATCTTTGGCACTTATCACAAGATTTCACAAATGCGCACACATCTGAAAAAAGAAAAGGCCAATAATACCCAACCCTTGGGATTTTATGATTTGTGGTCTTCCAGTAATGATGGCCTCCACAAATACTTGAATGAAACTGATGCATGACTTCAGCTAACTCATCTTTGTCTAAACATCTCAGTAGTAAACCAGAAGGATCTTTCCAATACAAAAGAGTATCATTAATACAGAATTTAATTGCTCTGAGCTTAAGGGATTGGGATTGAATCATGCTAAGTTCAGGAGAAACCTCCAACTTCTATAAAAAATGGAAAATACCTAAATACCACTCACATGAAGATAAATTCTCGACCACCTATTGGTTGTCATGTTGCTCTTCTGCTACTACCCCTATCTGCAAACTTGCTGAACTTTCCCCAATGAAATTTATGTCTAAAAGATCACAGTTCTCCTTTGTCATGAGCTTGGCAAGGCCTTGGCCTTTTACCAACTTAGTGAGCTTCACTTCTTTGTCAAACTCAATCAACTTTGTGATCCATTTAGCTCTCTTTCCATCAATATCAGGCTGGGTCAAGACATCCTTCACAGAGGCTGAAGGAACATAGGCAACAACCTTTGCATGGAGGATATAAATTTTGAAAGCTTTTAATGACTTAATGAGAGCATAGGCTTGTTTTTTTATAGGATCGTACCTTAGTTCAGCATCCCTGAGTGATTTGCTGAAGAAATCCACTGGGTGATCAAGACCTTCAACATCTTTTTATAACAAGACTGCTGCCACTGTGTCATAGGAAGCAAAAGAGAAAATATAGAAATTCTTGGTGTAATCCGGACTGATTAGAGTAGGAGATTCCATGATAGCCTGTTTGATATCCTAAAATGAACTTATGGCATTGTCTGTCCATTTTATCTCAGATCCCTTTTTTAGCATGGAGGTTATATGTTTCACTAATTCAGCGAAATTAGGAATAAACCTTCTGACAAAATTGATCTTACCGAGTAGGGATTGGATATCCTTCTTTGACCTTGGTATGGACAACTTCTGAATTGATTCCACCCGAGCTGGGTCAATTTTCACTCCCTCTGCTGAAACAATGTTGCCTAGGAGCTTACCCTTCTTGAGAGAAAATTGAGACTTTTTTGGGTTCAACGAAATCCCGAACTGTCTACATTTCAAAAATACTCTTTTCAGATGCTTTAGATGCTCTGCATGACTGTTGGAATAAACTGTGATATCATCAAGATAGATGAGGACAAACTTTTCCTTCTCTCCCACAAAATCTATGTCCATGGCCCTCTGAAAAGTGGCCCGGCATTCATTAGCCTGAATGGCATCTTGGCATACATGAAGGTACCCCAAGGAGTAGTAAAGGCGGTTTTTTCTTGGTCATCAGGGTGTACAAAAACCTAGTTATAGCCTGAGAAGCCATCTAGGAAAGACATGACACTGGCTCCTGAGATTCTTTGTAGCAAGTGTTCCATATTGGGTAGGGGATAGTTGTCTTTCTTAGAGAATTTATTTAGGTTTCTAAAGTCAACGCATAACCTGATCTCACCATTTTTCTTTCTCACTATTACTAGGTTTGCAATCCATTTAGAGTATCTTAGTGGGATTATGATTTTGGCATCGAGGAGTTTTTTTGTTTCTTTTTCAATTACAGGCAATAAGAGAGGACTGATAGGTCTCAGCTTCCGTCTGAATGGGATGGTGTCTTTCTCCAGGGGAATCTTATGTTGAATGACATCAGGATTATAGGTTTTCAGATCATTGTATTTCCAGGCAAAAACATCAGCAAATTCGTTCATAATGCTGCAATATTCTGACCTCTGATCAAAAGTTAATTCAGTGGACAGATTTATGAATTTAGGATGACTTTGGCTTCCTATATTGTGCTCATGGACAGCAGGATCCTTCTCCTTCTTATCGGGTTTGTAAGGGACATCGTTTTGGTCAAAAAGATTCTCAAGAGGCACCAAACCCCTAGGTATATAATTGTTGGGCAGCTGGACAATATCATGTTGACCCATTTTTCTCTTCAACTTAGGATTTTTGGATTCCCCTACATTTTGATTTTCCTGGTCAATGCATATCAGAAAATTCATCTACAACCTGGAGAAATCTACTAAGCTCATCATCATCTTCAAAAACTTTCCAATATTTGATATTGTCAGGCAGGGATGGTCTATATTTGACTTGGATTTCATAATTCAGTCTAGGAGGCATGGGAGGAATGAACATACTAGCCGAGATAGCAAGGGAATCAGCTAGGTGATTCATAGCTCTGGGTATATAAGAAATATCAAAAATGGAAAAAGAGTCCCTGAGTTTCCATACCTCATCCCTGTAAGCTTTCAACCTAACATGTTTTGCTTGGAAAGTACTATTCACTTGTTGTATGATGAGATCTGCATCTCCAAACACCTTTAGACCTTTGATTCCCATCTCCTTGGCAGAATTTAATCCCAACAGCAAAGCCTCACACTCTTTTATATTGTTAGTAGTTTTGAAATCAAGTTTAAAAGACAAATGAATAGCCTCTTTTGAAGGAGAAATCAAAACTACACCTGCACCTGTTGAGTCTTTGGTACTGGCACCATCAAAGAACATGATCCAAATGGGAGTACTCTCTCCATTAATATGTTGATAAGTAGGTTTTGTGAGCTGCAAAGGAGCTGGCTGAGAATCATCTATTTGCAGAATGCATGCCCCAAAGTTTGTGTCCAATGCATAGATGGGATGATTTACAGAACTTTTCTCATCACTAATGATGTAGGCAAGTTGATTCTCTCTGTAAAGTCTCTTTACCTCTCCTCCAAACACCGAGACTGTGGCATACGAAAGATCCATCTACAGGGTACCACCTAGCCTTTTGCTCCATGAACATGACAAGAGGAGGTCAGACTTGGGTGGGATATCAACCACTACAACATCCATTACCATGCTTCTCATTGGCAGCTAGGCAAGGTTTATGACAAGGTCTTTTATGAGGCCGAGGCATCTGACTTTCCTAGAGTTGAAAGAGAAGAGATCATGGTAAGGTTTTGTGATGTCAAGCCCAAGCTTATCCATCATTTCTTTAGGCATAAGATTGTGTGATGCTCCGGAGTCAAGCAAGCAGTTGTGAAGGATCTTGTCATGGACATTCAGGGATATGTAGAAGGGTGGACAAGAATCATCTCGGTCCTCAACCATAGTTCCTATAGTCACTGTGGGCTTGTCATCCTGAAGGTTTACATAATCAACAACTATGGGAGTATTTGGTTGAAGGGACTTCAGGATAGCAGACTTGAATATGTCATTCTTCATAAGTTCAGTCAATGGCATAGGTATTTTTATCTTCTGAATTTCTGATTCAAAATTAAATGAATATGATATTTTGTCGGAAGGTCTTACCTCATTAGAGGGAGATCTAAGGGACACATGTTCCTTAGCTTGGGGATGCAATGGCTTCTGCTGTTGTTTTGCAGAAGTGGAGATCTGCTTTGCAGGAACAGCAGGCTGCTTGGCAGCAACATCTTTTTTTTTTCCAGGGGCACCAAGCAATGGCTTTGTATCAACAGTCTTAGATCTTAAATTTTAACCTGGTTGATCATCTGTCTAATAAAAAGATTCTCCAATGCTTGTCTCATTGATCTGCTCATTCATGAGGGCCTCCTCATAATCTATTTGTGTTAATAAAGAGGAATTAGCATCATCTTCAAAACAATTGATGTCATCTTCTTCTTCAATTTCACCATGAGATAGCTCTTGCTCTTCTTCTAGGACAACATTTTGGAAAGGGGGCCTGATCCTTTGGTCTTCAGCTACATTCTTGTCTCTCTGAAGGATCTGGATCTGTTGGTTGTTTCTTCTGTAGGGGAATGCATTGGGATTCTTGGGGGCATAAGCATTAGGCTCTTTACTTCTTGTTGGTTGTTGACTCTGAATTTTTAGTTTTGACATTTTCGAGGTCAAACTATCCAACATCTTGGCCATCTTTTCCATTTTTGTATTTGAAGAAGAAGGAGGATCAACAGATGACTTCTTTATCTCAAATTTTCCTTTAAGTTTATGAGATGCCATAATGTTAGACTCAACCTCAAGAGCAGCATCTTGCATTAAAGCGAGTGTGGCTAACCTTCTTTCTCTAAGGATTAAGCAAAATTATGGATCAAAGGCAGAAGAGTAAGTAATCTTTGTTGATGCATTAGTTGGATTGATCTTTGCAGGGATCTTGCCAAACATCTTATTGAATCTTTCGGTGAAGTCTGAGACAGATTCCCCATTTTCTCTTCTTAGATTTCCAAATTCAATAATATAATACAAGATGTATCTTCTTTCTCCCCAATGTTTCAAAAACACTTCATCTAATTGCTCAATGCCTGCCACTAAATTAGCTGGCAATTCCTTAAAACACTTCCTAGCTTGACCATCCAAGCTCTGCACAAAAATTATGGTCCAAACATCTTCCTCTGAAATGTTAATGTTCTCGGCATAGGCATAGAAAGCCTCTATATGTTCTTCAGTAGTATAATCTCTAGATCCAGTAAACTTGGGCATATATTTCTGATAATATCCTATTAGCATGGTTGATAAGGGATTGAGAAAAACAAGAGGAGCATACCTATTGGATAAGATCTGTTCCATTTTTGTCAAAGGGGCAGCCATGGCAATATTGGGGGTTGATGCAAAGGAAGAATTTTATGTAGATGATGACTGATATGGGATAGGTGGGACTATGGAAAATGGTGGTCTTACTTCGCTGAGGAATGAAGTGGAAGAACTGGTAGGATGACTACCCTGGAATGTGGTTCCTGAATAAGGTGGGAAACAAGAAGCTCTGTAAAACTGACCTAGCAGCAAGGCCAAGTTTTCTTCACCCTTAAAGGAAAGATCTTGTAAAATATCTTCAAGAATGGGCAAGCTGGTATGAGTATGGAAAAAACTTTCTACAAGCTTAGTTTGTGAAGAATTCAAGGAAGAGGAAGAGTCCTTTTCTTGGATAGATTCTACAACTTCTTCTCCTAAGTTGGATATAGTAACATGCTCAAAAATAAAATCTATAATATCAGAAGAAATTGATGGCTCATCACCCTTCAAGCTTTCTAACACAATTACAATTTTCTGAGAACTAGAAATTTCAGCAAAAGTGGATTCGACAAGAGGTTCTCTAGATACAAATGAGGAAGTGTTTCTTGAAATACCTGGTCTAGATGCTCTTGCAGATCTGGAAGTTTTTCTTTCCAATGCTTTTCCACTTCTGATGATCTTCTCAGGGTCTGAAACTGGTGTTGCCAATGGTCTTTCTTGGTTTGCTCTGGTATGAGCCCTTCTCGGAGCCACTTCGTTCCAATGGAGTCGCCAGATATATTATTACAACTGAAAATGTGTCCAGACTTTGTCTATCATCAAAGTTGGATCTATGTCGTCTCCCAAGGAAGCTGAGCTTCAATCTCTGTTCCCCGGCAACGACGCCAATTTGTTATCACTCCAGGAAACTCTCCTAGGTTGTATCTCATAGATGCCTGGTAACTTAACTATTTTTTTGTAATTATTTTCTCAATAATGGGTGTGGGATTGGATCAAGATGAATATCTAAATTACTGGATTGTATCTTCAAGACAGTCTAGTTATATTCATGCAGTACAAGGCCTTCAAAAGCTATTATCAGATAGTTTTGTAGATCAAATGGATAAGAAACCAATCAATTAACTAGAACATACATAAACAATATGTATATGATGGGTCAACAAACTAGAAAAGGATGCTTATGATTCTTGTTTAATAATCAAAGGTAAGATGACAGTTACCATAGGACCTTTAAACATAGACAAAGAAATGATTTCAACTCATAGGCATAGAAAAGGAATGAAAAGAGAGTCTGACAATAACAATGAAAGAAGCTTGTAGGCTTAATATATTAAAGAAAGTGTCTTAATCACAATAACAGTGGATTATAGAACTTAAAATCGAACCTTATGTTCATCAAATGTCCTGGGCTTTATAGCCTTTACAAACAGTTTCAAAATCCTAGAATACTAGATCGAATTTTGCCAAAAATAGAAAGTCAATAACTGGCCCAAGAAAATAGGCAAAGATCCTATAAAATAGGTCAATTCCTATCCTTGGATGATCTTTATGTCCTTCAAATTATTTGGCAGGTGTAGTGAGCCTTCTGAGGTTGTTGGATTTCATGTGATATGAGAGGAGTAGAAAATGACACCTGCTAACAATCAAACAGCTTTATATCCCTGAAAATAGTTAACCGATTTTGACCTTTTTGCCTTGTAGAGCACCTCCAAAATCAAAACAAACTCTTGATAAGGATGTCATTAATTATTGTCTATAGATTGGAACCATTCCTGAGGCTTTTGGACAAGGAAAACTTGGATCTGTGCAAAAATATTAACTTTCTTCCCTATCAGTGCTTTCGGTAGCAAAAATAGACAAAATTCAGACCAATTAGCTATCGAAAGCTCTGCTTTCGGTGGCTAATGAACAATTGAAATGTTCACCTAAGCCACCGAAAGTTTTGTTTTAATGAAATTATCAAAATTTCAAAATACCTTTTGTCTTAGCTCAAAAACGACTTAGGGTTGATCTTCTAAGGCTTCTGCACCTTGCTCAACTTCTGGAAACCCTGTAGGACTATTGGTTGCCTCTAGTTCATTGCACTAAACTGCTACCTCTGTTAGGGTTTCAAGAGTAGCATGTGTTTGAGACTGTTGTTTTGAAGACATAGATTGCTTCCTTAAATCCCTGGCCTTTTTCTTCAAACCCTGAGCTACTCTCCATAAGTTGTTGTAATCTTTTACGATCTTCTCCTTCTTTTTCTTTTCCTTTATGCTTTCATGTCCTAATCTTTCCAAGGATGAGTTTCTTTCTGCAAAATTCTTCGACAGGGTTTCATATCTGGTTTTAATTACCCTTTCTAGCACTTCTTGTTGAGCTAACTTCTTCTTGAGCTTCTTGATTTCCTTTGATTTACTCTGCTTCACTCTTTTTCTAGGTGAGTCATGTACAACTTGTGGTTCTTGTTCTTTTTGAGGTGTAGGTGATGGAAGGTCTTCATACCTTGTTGTGAAAACATCTACATAAAATGAATTTTCATGTCCTGTGGTAACTGAATCTTCGTGCCCTGTTTCAATCTAGTGTTCTTCATCCTCTGAGTCTATGTAAGGAAGATTAAGAATGCTCTTGTTCAATGTGGTTTCTTTGACCTTATCTGTTTCACTGCTGAAGTTTAGTTTCTTCTTAGTTTTGTTAAGCTTAGAAGAAGGAGAGGGTTGATTAATTGGAACTGGAGAGATAGCTCTCCTCCTCCTCTTTCCACTTCTGGGAGTAGAAGACTTCTTGGAATGAGGACTCTTTTTACCCTCTGGCTATACATTAGTTTGAAAATCATTTTAGAGCAAGAAGTAATTCCACTATTTGCTTCTTCTCTGCGATAGCTCACAAACCAAGAGTTTAATTAGACCATGGTGGGATAGTCTACCTGGAACTTTATTGGGCTTGGCCTTGACTTGATGAGCCATCTTAGATAAGCTTCTGTGGAGAAAATAGGGCAGATTGAGTGGGTTTCTACCAGTAAAATGATTCATGAGTTTGAAATGGTAAATCATCACCCTATTATATATGCCTTCACAAGTTATATAGACCATAATGGCTTTTAGTAACTGTTGCCATTTCTCTTCAAGGAAAGACACAGGAATGTCTTTCTTCCATATCAAGTCCTTGCGCTCTGGTTTCAAGTAAGACCTGAATTCAACATTCTTTGTGACAATGGTTTTAAACCATTTTTCTCCAGTTCTGGGAAGCTCTGTCACCTCGGCTATGAGGGCCTCATCCACCTCGAATTCATCTCGACCGATTACTGCTTTCCTTCCATCGAAAGTTAGGGAAAAGGCTTCTACCACCTGCTAGTGAGAACTCTGTAATTTTTTACAAAAATTATAGCAACCTGCGTCCCTAAAAAGTTGGCATACCTCCGGGTGCGATTCCAAGTAACTGATATTGTTGAGCTCTCTCCTCAAAGTTGATCCTCCTTTCTTCATCTATTGCAATGCTCCTGTACACCTGCAATTGGAAAATCGGATTTTGGGGGAAAGTTATACAACGTAGACTTAGGGAGATTTGGCTCAGCTGTGACAGGGATGAGAAAAATGAGGTAAGCATTGGATCGTGGCGTTGATTACAAGGGATGCGAAAGAGCAGCTTGTGATTTGAAACAATCATGGTTGATGACTATAATGATGGAAGGTACGTAACCATGTGTTTTGATGCAACAATGATCTGAAAAGATTCGCTACATCATGCAGAGATCAGCTCCCAATCTTAAACGGTTTCTTCTCCTGTCTTTTTGGTGGCTAATTATAATCATAAAACTTCAACCCGGCGGTTTAAGCGTGTGAAAGGACGTGTTGACTCTTCCCCTGCTCCTGCGATTTTGGTGGCTAAAATAGCCCTGAATTTCTTTGTTTAAGTTGTTGAAAGCTAAGGCTTTCGGTGGCTAATGAACAATCGAAATGTTCGCCTAAGCCACCGAAACCTAAGATTTGAATTACATCAAATAAAAACTAAACAAATGTTTATTCTAACTTTATTACATGCATAAAGATCTCAAAAGTGAGCTTTAAAAAATTAAAAATGTATTTTTTAAAAGACATCCTACCACCTAAAATGAAATAACTTGATTGATTTATTTGAGGAGATAACAGGAGGAAAACTCACACACACATATAGATGTCAATTGGGTTTAGCTTCGGTGGTTGGGAGGAATTTGTTATCCTCCCCACCAAAGTTCAATTACCACAAGTAACATGTTGAGCTCTTAACGAGTATATTATTGTAATGGATTCGAACTAGTCTTGTGCCCTTCACAGGGGCTTCATCTTGTTGACCAATATCTTATCACATTCATTCATAAAGGGGGTTTTTTAATTGTGAAAAACAAAGTCAATATATTGTAGGTATATGGGGGGATGTGGGTATCCCGGTGTTTATAGGTATTGGGGAGTACAAAAAGGGGTATCTAGTAAAAATAGGGGTTTGTTTTATTGGAAATATGTATTGGGAGGGGTGTTCAAGAAAAGGATTTTTTGAGCTATTTACCAATACCTAGTGAAATTAGGGGTATTCTTCAATATCTCACGAACACAGGTGCTATGTCATAGGTGCTATGTCGTAGGATCAATGAGTGAAGACCTCATGGTTCCCTTCTAAGGTTTACCCTGGGTACCATCCTCGAAATGAGGAGAAGTACTCGAGTTTTCCACAGACTTTCTAACCTTGAATATATATAGTCATTTACAAAACACTTTGTGGGCGAGATAAAGAAGAAGTTCAAATTTCAAATATCGGGGTTCTACAACTAGGTGGCAAGGGGATATATTGCTCCATTGGAATGTTCATAATGTCTTATGGAAAACTGCAAAATACATGGAGCAAATTCTTAGAAATTATAAATGTGAGATAACTAATCTTTAAGCAATATTAAATTCAAATTTTGTTAGTATATTTTTTATTTTTATTTTATTTTTAATTTTTTTTACTGAGAAAATTAACAATTAGTCCAGGGTTTGGAGCCATAACCAAGTGCCTTAAAAATACACTCCATCTTTCATTTTTATTTATTATTAAGTTAATTTTGTTTATTATTAAATTGAACATTGTTTTATATATATATATATATATTTTCATTATAAACTCCTTCAATTAAATAAATTTTCAACTTCATACATTTTTTAAATCTAAAAATAATCTATACAAATTTAAATTAAATAACAATAATAACATTGAAATGTGTTAAAAAAAATAATTATAATAATAATGTTATCTAAATTAATAATTATTAACATGAACTAAATATGAGCTTTGAGTTAGGCTTGACTTTTTATTAGTTCATGGTTGACCATAAAATACACATCCCTTTATCCAAATTTTAAAAAATAATTATTTATTTTAAATTTTAAATCTCATTTATCTGATATCTTATTGGCTAGAAACTTTGAAGTTTTATCGCTGCCTTCACTTCCCCAATGTTATTATAATAAATATTTCTTTTTTTTCATATATACTGTCAAAAGTTGAGAGCCTGTCTTACAGAATTCGTACTAAAAAATCCAAGCTCTTACTTTCGGTCGTCGTCATTCCCTACTACTTGTATCCGGGGAATTGAATTATTATATTAAAAAACAACGTTAATTTTTTAATATATGACAAAGAAGTCGTTGACTTGATTCTTATTCGCTGACCAAATAATTGAAATGAATTATTAAGTGGTCGATAAATAATATAAATAATTGAATATTAGAGTTTTTAACAATCATACCAAAATTATTGGACATTTAAAGATATTTAATAATTAAAAAAAATATGTATAATCATACCAATTTAAAAAATATATATATTGAAATTTAAAGATATTTAATAATTAAAAAAATTATGTATAATTATACTAAATTAAAAAAAAAAAAATTATATATATAAAATATTTTTTTGATAGTTATATAAAAAGGAGTAAATTAATTAGTAAATAATTTTTTTTAAATAAATTTTCCCAAATTTATTCACTATGAAATTTGGTGGAAATTATAATTCTACCTCATTCATAGGAAGTCTAACTATGATATAGAACATATCATGCACTGGAATTTTATGAATAATATTTGAGGTATAAGCTCATATCCTATTTTCTTGTAAATATGACAAGGTACATGAATAGACGATGTCACTTATGTGTGCCATTGTTTTTTAATTTGAGTTATTTGTAAGATTGATGGAAAACATAAATCCAATCACCTATTTTCAAGTGGTGTATAGGGTGATGCATGCATTCTTGTTTTGTGGTCATAATTTTATGGGTAATAAGTTGTGCTCATGTTGAGTTGATTACTCAAAATCTTAAAGAACTTCATCCAAAAATCTTTAGTGAAAATGGAGTCTTTTTCTCTAATAAGTTGTATAATTAGATTATCTAACTTATTAATTGATTTAAGGAATATATCATTTCTTAACTTTTCTTAATTTGGACATGTTTATTCAATTTGTTCATAATCACAAATATGATATATTTTCATTAAAATATCGAGATTCTTGTTTTATATATATATATATATATAACTTTTGGTTGGGGATGGAGAGTGATATACTAAGTAAAGTCATCCTATCACATGTTTTTCCTTTTTTCATGCATCACAACATGACAAATTTACATACATATTGTTTTTATTCAAAACCACTAAAAAATTAAATATACATTATTTTAAGTTTTACATATTCTTCCATGCCTTGCAATAAGAGGTGTATGAAATCCTCCAGTACATGTGTTGTAAAATATAAATCAGGAAATTACAACTATTGCTGTTGCACCAAGGACTTCAAGAAGTAGAAAAACTAACGTCCTCTGTGCTGCGGACTGCAACCAGACCTAGCCGCCGGCCCTGCCTCTGGCGCAGGTCAGAGCCTCTCCAGCACCTGTTTCTTCAATCGAAGAGTGTCAGCTTGAAATCCTTGGTCCTCTGGAGCCCACTCTGAGCACCCCCGCGGATGTAGGGCTCGTGCAGAATTCCGCCAATGGATTCTAGCGGGGGCTCTGGCCCTCCTCCTCCGCCTGAGATCATAGCATTCAAAGCATTGATAGCAACAGCACAGAAACGCCCTCTCACGGCCAGTCAGCAGAAGTTCGTAAAGAAGCTTGACTCGATCCCCACGGTAGCTCTCCCAGAAGAAGAGACATGCAAAGCTGCCCTGAATCTCGCCGAGAGAGGGCTTATAGGCCAGTTCACGGGTCTCTGGCCGTCCCCAAAGTCAGTAGAAGATTGGACACAAAGGAACTGGTCGCCTATGATCAAAGAGGGAGTCAAGAGTTACTTCGTTGGTAAGGGATTCTTCATATTCGTTTTTGAAAATACAGATGACAGAAGCTTAATCTTCCGAAACGGCCCCTATTTCATGGGAACACAAGGATTGTATCTGAACAAATGGTCTCCCGATTTCGAACCCACGCAGGATGTCCCCAAGGCTGTCCCAGTGTGGGTGCGTCTCCCACATCTGCCTCTTCACTGTTGGAATCAAAAAACCTTTTAGATCATCGGCAACGCGCTCGGGAAATACATCGACCATGCAGCAAGGAAAGACCAGTTCTCATGCGCCAGAATCTGCGTCGAAGTTGATCTAGAAGAGGGTTTGCCTGAAGCAATCAATCTCACGGTCGCTGGATGGACACATATCCAGGAACTGGACTACGAGTAGCTCCCCTTCAAATGCAAATACTGCCACAGCCACGGGCACTTTGCAAAGCACTGCAAAAAAAAAAAGCAGAGGAGCAATCAGACATGCCAAAAGAGGACCAATGGACCAAAGCTTCACAAACTGGTGGAAATCTAAAAATCCATGGACCAAAATCATGGATTGGAGGAGGATCAAAAGAGACCTCCAAAGAATGATAAAGGGGTTCATGCGAAAAGCCAAGATTGGAGGAGGAATCAACTCCACTTATCTCGCTTTAATCCCCAAGGAATCCAACCCTGAAACTTTTGCCAGGTTCAGACCCATATCACTCTGTAACGCCTATTACAAAATTCTGGCCAAACTGCTGGCAAATAGGATCAAGCCCCTGCTTAAGAAGCTGATCTCCAGCCCTCAAGGAGGCTTTGTGGAGGGCAGAAAAATTCTTGACAATGTCATACAAGTACAGGAAATAATCCACTCCAGCAAAAGGCGAAAAGAGAAAGGAATGCTGATCAAATTAGATATGGAAAATGCTTTCAATCGAGTAAACCGCTCTTTTCTCATCAAGACCCTCCTTGCCTTTGGTTTCTTGCCTCATTTTGTACAGCTCATAAACGCCTGTATAGAAAATCCCTGTATTGCTCCCCTTGTCAATGGCAGACCCTCCAAATTTTTCCAAGCCAGGAGAGGCATAAGGCGGGGCTGCCCCCTCTCTCCTTTTCTGTATATCTTAATGGCTGACACTCTTAGCAGAAAACTCTCAGTTGAAAAGTTAGTTGGTACCATTCCTGGCCTTAAATCCTCCCCAGAGGCCGATGCTATGAATCATTCCCTCTTTGCAGATGACTCTCTGCTCCTTAGAGGTGCGTCCACCAGAATAGCTACAGCCTTTGACTCTGTCCTCAAAAGCTATTGCAGAGCCTCAGGAGCTCTAATCAATGAGAGAAAGAGTGAAATTTACTGTTGGAACACAGGGCAGCAAGAGCTGAACAATATCGTGAAAATCTTGGGATTCAATGGAAACGCCAACTGGGAAAGAATAAAATATCTTGGCCTGCCTATCACAATTGGGGCCAATAGAAGATCTCTCTGGGTAGACTTAATTAGTATACTCAAATCCAAAATCGCAGCCTGGGGTGGCTTCTGGCTGACCAACGCAGGCAAACTAATTTTAATAAAGTCCCAATTGGTCGCGCTGCCAATCTATCATTCGGCCTTTTTACTTGCACCCAGAGCTGTCACGGACCAGATCACCAAGCTGTTAAGGGATTTCCTCTGGCATGGGGGAAAAGGAAACGAAAATCGATTGCACCTAGCAAAATGGGAGTTGATTCGGCGCCCGATTGCAGACGATGGACTCCAAATCCGGGACCCCGCCCTTATTAATCATTCGTTGGGAGGCAAACTTCTTTGGCAAATCGCCCACGACCCCAATCACCCGACCAGTAAAACTCTCCTATGCAAATACGCCCGGGATTCTTCATTCAGAAAACTCCAATATGATCCCACAGGTAAAAGCACGCTAGTCTGGAAGTTATGTTGCAAGAGCAGCAAGTTCTTCAACAACTATTTGTTCAGAGCGCCAGGTAATGGCAAGAGAACCTATATCTGGCAAGACAGAATAATGGGGCGTGATCCTCTGGAGGAGAACCAAGACATAGCATAACTCAGAGATTGGCTAATTCGGGCAGGCAAAACCAAACTCTTTGATATCTCTACGTGGTACAGATGGGGAGATTGGGCTGGCTGGGATTTCACTGGTATTCCTGAATGGCTTACACATCAAAAAAATCTCCTAACTGAATCGCTAGATGGTGCCAATCCTGAAAATCGCAGATTGAAGGACAGCTGGGCCTGGGGACCGACAGGAACTTATACCACAGCAGTCGGATACAAAGTTCTACAGAATACAAGGGACAACAGTCATCCACCTGCCTTCTGGAAGCTAGTGTGGGACAATTTAGCTCTCCCCAAAGTCAATTTCTTTTTCTGGACAGTGGTGCAAAATAAACTTCTTACAGGAGATAATCTAGAGAAACAGAAAATAGCAGGGCCCCACAGGTGTGAACTCTGCAGAAGCAATACCGAAACAGCCCAACATATATTCCTGGAGTGCAACTTCGCCAAGGAAGTATGGAGACTCTCCCTTCTGGACCTGCAAATTCCAGCCTTTCCCCGAAGCACAGTTGCTGCTTGGTTCGCCTCATGGAACAACATCTATCCCCTTTTCATTCCCACTAAATCCTTCTAGCGAAAAATCTGGACAGCAATCCCCAAATATGTTTGTTGGCAGCTATGGTTGGCTCGGAATGACCAAATCTTTAATGACCATTCTCGCACCCCCCTACAGGTTGTTGTCAAAGCTAAAGCTCTCCTCTTGGAAACAGCCCAACATCAGTACTTTAACGAAGATCCTCTGCTCCGACCTGAAGAAAGAAGATGGCTCAGTTCGTTAGAACCCTCTCCTCGCAAGCGCCTTCTCATCCCTCATACAGCAAACCCGGAGTGGAGATTAAGAGAATCTGAAGAAAGCTTCACAAACTGGTGGAAATCTAAAAATCTTACCACTATCTTCTTTGACGGGGCCTCCAAAGGAAATCTCGGAATCGCGGATGCTGGAGGGATCATTTACACTCCGGACGGGACCATAAGAGACTGCTTCTGCTGGGGCCTTGGACAGAAGACTAATAACCAGGCAGAGATCCTTGGCATCCTTAGAGCTTGCCTAATAGCAAGAGAAAAGGGAGAAAAAGATCTCCAAATCTTCAGAGATTCAGAGCTTCTTATTAAAAAATTAAACTCGAAGGACCTATTCAATAATGCTAGCCTCAACAAAATTCTGGGTAGAGTAAAAAGAGTCCTTCAAGCTTTCACCTCCATTAAGTTCTATCACATTCTCAGAAGCCTGAATGGAGAAGCGGACCGGATGGCAAACAAAGGCTGCACCCTCTCTAAAGGGCAGATCCGAATCAATGACGACATCAGCTACCAAATTCCTTGAAGACAGTGTAACAATGAAGTCGCAAATGCTGGCTATCATCTATGTATCCGGGGCTGCCTTGGCAAAGACCCCTACTATCACTTTCAAATAAATAAAATTCATAACCGTTACAGTTAAAAATATATATATATAAATCAGGGAGTAAGTATTTATGATTCTTCTATAGAAGAGATCACATTAGTGTTGTTAGGAGTGTTGTAATTGATCTGTTGAAAATGATTTTAAGAGTATAGGGGTTCACTTGATATTCTTATTATACCTGCTAATAGGTATGGTATATAGCGTTGAGTTACGCTTGACTTTCTATTAGTTTATGGTTGACCAAAAAATATACATCCATTTATCCAAACTTTTAAAAAATAATGATTTACTCTAAATTTCAAATCTCATTTATCTAAGATTTTATTGGGCAAAGACTTTGAAGTCTTATTGTTGCCTTCCCTCCCCCAATGTTATTGTAATAAATATATATGTCGTCTAGTCATTTCATCAATGAACTAAACCAATACTCAATTTAATTCGGCTACCAGCTAGCCATTAAACCACTACTCCTTGTGTGTATGCACCTGCTCCTTCTCTCCCTATCTCCTTAAACAATACTTTCATTATTATATATAGCAAGTATATACTACTTAGTAACCTTATTTATATTAATAATTATTACCATAAAATAAATATCAATCCATTCATCTTACATAGCCATTTCAAAATATAATACCATAATATTTAAATTTTATAAATATAATAAAATATACAACATCGATAAAACATAATTAATTTTAATTATAAAATATTATTTTACTTACATTTATTTTGGTTCAAAATCTTTGAATTTATTACTAACACATCTATGACTTATCCATATCTACATTCATGACTTATCCAAGGAACTTCTAACGTTGTCCATCATTTTTGTGTACTTTTCGCCTGGAGTAATAATGTGCAAAGTATTTGTTAACTATATTTGTTGTACATAAAACATGTCTCCTAATATAAAGTAAAAACAATCATAAATATCTAAACATTGCATGTGTGTCAACTATATATATAAATCAATTTAGTTACAATAAGGTTTAAATATTAAAAAGGACAAAAGAACTATACACATTTAAGTGAGAATAATTAGAGTACGTAAAGCATTAGGGCATCAGCCCAATTCATTTGAATTTGTTTTTCTTACACTCTGTGTTAAGGTTAGAAGACAAACTAGCTAGTGATCCTTCATGACTAGGAGATTGAATCCCATGCCACCATGACTATGCTAAGGAGAAGATGAGTAGAAATGGCCTTTGCTTTTGCCTCCCTGCAAAGTCTAGTTGGGGACATTGTGGAACATACAAACCTCCCTCTAGGCTCATATGTCTCCCTTTCTAGACTACGATGACAACTCCTCTAACTCCACTAGCTTATTAGAGAGGTTGACAGTGTTGACCTTGTCATTTGGTAATACAAAGGAACTAAGAAATGATGATGAACTAGGTGGACTTAGTCTCCGAAGCCCACAAAGGGCATTGAGTTTATTCTTTTTTTTTTGTATGTTATGTTTTGTCAAATACTTTTACTTTTAGGAAAGTATGATAAACAATTTACCTGTAAGGATTTTAATATAAAGTACTATAGAAACCTATATAGTATTTTTTTTGGTTCTATTGCACCTATCTGTAGATATGTAAGTAAGGATGCTCAAAAAAACTAAATTTTATATCCTTGTGTTTTATAATTCAGTCACAATTTTTTTAATAAAAAAAAATTATTCTTTTAATAAAAAAAATTATTAAAAAAAATTATAAGCATATCATTAACTCACTTTTTTATTGATTTCAAAGTGAAAAATCACTAACCAATTTGAATCCAATATCCTTTAAAAGTAGATTGGAATTAATACAAAGTTGATTTGGAATTTCTCTTTAATACATATTAGAACATTTAAATGATGAATTGGCAATATAATTTAAAAGTCAACAATAGCTTAATTTGGCCTCATTGATCTGAAGGGACATGGATTAGGATTAAGTAGTGATTTAATGACACTTGAACGTCCCCACATATAAGTAATTATTCCACCTTTAGTTCATAAATTAATAAGACAATAAAACAATTTCTAACTATAATATTAATTACAAGTACAACAATATCATTGACTTGTTTTCTTCATGATTTAAAAGTAGGAAATACTTTACTAGTTAGTAATTATATTCTTTAAAGGTGGATTGCAATTAATATATAGTCAATTTGAATATTGAATATACATAGTTAATTTGAATTTTGTATTTACATTTTGAACATTTATAAAATACAATGGAATTTGGCAAAAACATATTATCAATTATAAGTCTATTTTTTTTCCTCGAAAAAACTCGTAATTCCATTAAGTTTATAACAAAATTACATTCACAAATATATACAAGTCATAGAATAACTTTGTATATATTATCATATGAAAAAGTAACATATATTGTCGATGTGTTTTAAGCATCAAGACTATATAACTACATATCCAGGAGTACCATGAATCCAGATGTGTAATCTTTACCAACAAAAGTGACAAAAGATGAGTTGTAGAGTAGGAAAAAACATACAGAAATTTTACAAAATGACCAAAATATAAACACTCTGTTGTATCATCGTGATTTCGATTGGTTTGATTTTCATGAAAAGGCATGTGATAGTAACCATTGCTTCTCGTTGTTGATTGTTCTTCAATATGCCAATGACCACAATCTAGTTGTGAGGCTTCTTTGGATAGCCTGTCTACTAGCCGATGTCGCTCCCTGTAGAGATGAGTAAAAGAGATAGTGTCAAATAAATTGATTAATCTCATTACTTCCTCATATATTGGAACAAGACAGGAAATGTAACATCGTTGAACTCCCTTTGCCCAGTTGATGATTAACATTGAGTCACCAAATACTTGCAATGTTTTACAACCCTTCTCCACAACAAATAATAAAATTAGTTTTAAAGCCATTATTTCAGCATAATTATCTGTTCTAGCCCCCAAACCCAATTTGATAAGGTAGTAATGTGATGTTGATAGATATAGACAACCACCCCCTCCACACAAGAGTTGATCCTCTGATGCATCCCCATCAAAGTAACCCAAAGGCCTGGAGTTATCATAAGTTTCCTCCTTAACAATTCGGGTAATATTGATCCCCTCTCCTCCCAATTTAGCGAAGTAATCAAGGATAGCAATACACATTTCATCCACTCTAGTTGTCGTAGTGAACTCATCTTTGAAAATAGCATTGTTCCGAGCCATCCAGATCCCCAAAACTATGATGATAGGAAAAACCCTTGATTCATAGTTCCCTATCGCATTCATCCAATCCTTCAAGGCATCACCAAAGGAAATACGATGTCAGTGCCAGTGAGTATTTGACAAGGTTTGGGAATCTTCCCAAACCTCCCTAGTGAATACACAACGCATGAAAAGGTGATTCAATGTTTCCATTTGTTCTTTGCAAAGTGTACACCATCCCAGACCATTGAACCGCCTCTTTTGAAGATTGTCCCAAGTTGGTATTTTGTTCTCCAAAATTGACCAGACCAAGATCTTCCCTTTTGTCGGGTTGTTGTTTCCATAGTTTCTTCCACCACCATAGTTGTTCTCGTTGGTGTATATCCACACTTAGTTGTACATATCATGCTTTTGGAGAATATATCCCTCCTGGATCACCGTCCCAGAGTAACTCGTCTTCCCTATCAGTCAAACGAATATTGGAAACCTTTGATGCCTGTACATACATGTCCCAATGAATTATATCATCATCATTAAGTCTGAGCCTCCTCCCAGTCAACCATCCTTATTGCCAAAAATTGGTTGTGGTTGGGTCCCCAACTTGTGCTAAGTGTATAAACACCCCACGCGCTAACTACAAACGAGTCCCATCATTCAATAGATGTCCATGATTACTTCTTGCCCACATATCCAATCCAATATGGACCATCCTACCCGAACCAATCCTCCATGCTAGACCATTCCCAATCAAGGAAAAATCCTTAATCACCACTTTCCAAATAATAGAGATACCATAAATTCTTTTGATTGGGTCCTATACCCAATCAACAATAGATAGAAGCACAATATATTTTCGGTGTACTACTCTGGTCCAGAGGCTGGAAGTGTTAATCAATCTCCAAGTACACTTAGCTACAAGAGATTTGGAGAATAGAAATATGTTTTTCAACCCCCATCCCCCTAAGGCCTTCGGAACCACAATTCTCCCCCATCGGACCCACGACATCACCTGCTTTTCCTTGCTGCCCCTACACAAATAGGAAAAATAGAATTTCCTTGCTTTTTCCAAGATGCATTTTGGGATCCAAGATAAGGAGATTCAGTAAATTGGGATTGCCTCCAGTACCGACTTAATCAGTACCAGCCTCCTAGCCCTTGAAAACCACTTATGACTCCAATAGCCTTTTTTCTAATTTTGCAATGAGCCACATCCAGTTTGTCTTCATGTAATCATTTGGCTTTAACTAAAATCCAAGATATTTCATCCCCACATCCAGCTCAAGCACTTGAAGGGGAGATTTGAAATAATGTAATGAATATCATATACTTCAAGGATGCAAAGTTAATGGTAGATTTATGATCATTGATCATAATACTTGTAGCCCTTTTAAAGAGTGAAAGACCTTCACACAATTTATCAGTATCTCGCCTTGATCCATCATAAAAAATTAATATATCATCTACAAAGAGCAAGTGGGAGATGTACATCACCGGAGAAATCTGTATTCCTTTGAAAGTACTTAAGTTATTTTCCTCCTCCAGAAAACGACTGAGACCTTCTGCCACTAGAAGGAAGAGTAGTGATGACAAAGGGCACCCATGTTTTAACCCTCTTTCAACATGAAAAAAGGAAGTAGCTTTGCCATTAAGCAGGATAGAGAAGGAAATAGTTGATAAGCAACCCATTACTCAATTTGTAAATTCCATCCCAAAACCAAGGTGTATCATTAACATCCTGATATAAATCCAATTTACTCTGTCATATGCTTTAGAAAGATCTATTTTCACTATTTCCCCTTTAAGTTTTTTGGTTTTCATAGTGTGCAAACCTTCTTATGCTACCATAATTGCCTCATGTATCTACATAAAGCCTCATTGTAATCATCTTCTTGCGAATGAGTGTATCTGTCTCATCTCTTCTCAAAGATAAAGCTACCACCATTCTAGCGAGTCTTGCACTATGTATTTTTACAGTCTCTATACATTTCTTTCATTAATAGAAATCATGTATTGTTGTATTTCTTTGTTTCTGGAAATTTTTATGTGTATTTCATTGTGATATCTCTGCTTTCATTTCGTTCCGAAAATAATCCATGTCAGTGGTATTAGAGTAGGTTGCTCTTGATCGTTTTTCAGTGCATGTCCCCGACGAGGTCCGAGTATAGCGAGTTGGGTCTCAAGCTTGACTCTCTTGAGGAAAATCGCTCTTGCACACCCAAGAAACCCTCTATGGTGGTGGAAAAGAAAAATGGCGGAGCAGAAGATTATATTAACCTGTTACTTGAGCAAGGTCTCACGCGACAGAGGGACAAAATGATGGGGAATTTTTTCCACATCCTTCAACTCCTGCCAATAGCAACAAGCCCATCTTCATCAAGCGACCACTTTGGAGGAACCTCTCCCTTCAAGGTACAAGTTAATTTTTATATTTTTTTATTTGAAGGACAGATAGATGTAGATGCCTTAGAAAAGTGGTTGAATCTGCTATAAGGTTATTTCTCTGTTCACAATTTTTCTGACAGGGAAAAGATCACCTTCGCACTTCTCAAGGCTCTCCCCCATGTCAAACATTGGTGGGAAACTTACTGGGAGAAAATTTCCACAGAGGAATATGGAATATATGGGGTCGAGCCCACTTGGGATTTTTTTTGGGATGCGGTGAAGGAACAATACTACCTTGTTGATAACTATGAAGACCAGTGCATGAGATGGACCACACTACGGCAAGAGAAGAGCCAAATAATGTCGGAGTTCACAAATACTTTCCATAACTTGCGCACCAAGTTGGGTATCAAAGACTCTGAACGAATTCTAGTTTTGAAATACCTTGGGGCTCTACATAGGTACATTCAAACCGAAATGGATTTCCTAAACATATCATCATTGGGAGTTGCCTATCGATATGTTGTCAAAATCGAGCAGAAATTTAGCCACCAGAACAAATGGGAGTTCGGGTCTGCAAATCTGTAACAACCAAAGCATGGTAAAGACAACCCTAACCAACAACCTCCCGACAACCAGTCCAAGACACATGAAAAGAAGGGTAAATGAGAGACGAAAAATGACATTGGGAAGTGGTGCGACTTCCACAAAATCCCTTGGCACAACACCGATGAATATCGCTCGAAACATTCATTGGTGGTCGAGGTCAAAGACAAGGCGTCGAACCCTAATTCGGAATCTGATCCAGAAAATATTGAAAATAGACATATGATTGACGCAGACCCCATTGCTACTATCGCGACCGCAATAATTCAACCAGAAGAACCAGTAGATCCTTAAGAGGTGGAGTGCCTCTTCCATTCACATATGTGGGTGATTGGGACCCCATTGCATTTCATTGTTGATAGTGGTATCTAGAAGAACCTCATCTCAGTTGAGGTCATCAAATAGTTTGGGTTGTCAAAAACACCACACCCACAACCATACAACATCGGGTGGCTTCACCAGGGACGAGATCTCCGTGTCATCCAGCAGTGCCGCTTGTCCTATGGAATACATCCCTTCAAGGATGAGGTAGTGTGTGATGTTTTCTGATGCAGGAGCATCACTATCAAATCAAAACAAAGCAGACATGGAAGCAAATTCGACACATCAACGCATTGAAAGATCAAAACCGACTCTTAACCGACTTGGTAGCAGTGTGGAGATTTTTTTAATATCTCGTTAATTAATTAGATGTATATAAAGTCGGGCCACCGTTTTGAACTGACAGATCATTGTAAATCCTTACATGACTGTAATATATTACAGGTGTAGGATATTAGCCCGTATTAGTCATTAGGTTGCATTAATTCAGCTGAGTAGGTAACCTCTTGAGTAGAGTGTGGTAGAATTTAGATAGGAGGAAGAAGAGTGAGGAAGCTCTAGGTCTTTAGACAAGTTTTCATTGTAGTTTTCTAAGAGACAGAAGTCGTAATCATGTATTTATTTCTGAAATGAATAGAACAAAGGAAATTTATCATATTGTACAGTGTTGATATTGTTTTACAGTTTTACTATTGCTATGTGTTTTGTGGATGTATGATGTTCAAGGTGAAGGAATGAATTTATGAACAATTAAATAAGTTTCAAGTGTTTTGTCTTCTGTAAGTTATGCAAGGAGTGCATATCGAACACAAGGAGTGTGTGAGAGAGAGTCTTTTTCGACTCGAAGCTCGGAAGAGATAGCATGGAACTTTTGTATGCAGAGTATGCATATTAAGCGCACGGAGTGTGTATGCGAAGTCTTTGACTTGGAGAAATAACTCGGATTTTTCTCATAAGACAATGCAGAGGTCAGTTGAAAGGAGTGCACAGGACCATAAATCGACTAAGTGTTGAAGAAATCCTTCAGAAGAAGAATTTGCGGAACTTGGACAAGATAAAGGGTTAAGATCTATCCAAGAGGAGCCGAAGGAAACAAGCATCGTTGATTTAAGGAGGGATACGTGTCAACAGATCGTAAGCTCTGGGTAAATTGCAATTAGGTTTCAAAAGAGAATTGAGACTACCGAAACCCGAAGACCCGAAGTAAATATGGACCGTCAAATCCAGAGGGACGTGTGGCGATAGATCGTGAACTTCGGATAATAATACTCTGGGAAGTTGAGAATTGAAATCTCTAAACCCTAAAGGTCTGAAGTAAATTATAACCATTGATTTGAGGAGGACAAATGTCAATAGATATTTTATTTCAGGAGATAGCCATTGTGGAGAAAGCAGGAGTTCGGATTTGAAACTCCTGAAGCCCGAATCACGGAATAAATCATAGTCATTGATTTAGAAGGGTTAGTTTTGATCCATAGATTGGGAAAGGACATATCTTAACCGTTAGGATCAAAAGCGTCCTCGAGATCTTGAGATCGACAATCACAAAGGATTGTGGGGACGGAAAGTACTCAGATGTTAAAAATTTGATAGTGGGCCGTAATAGAAACTGTGGTATTGCAAATTGGATGCATGGTGTTTGGTAGTGAATTGTGGGGAGAAAAGTGGATTGATCCCAAACCACTTTTGACCACGCCCGCAATTGTGTGTGGATATAACCCAAGGTCATATGCCGGAAGGAGCTAGCGCCTGAACACTAATCGCTCGGTAGTGCGAAGGGAGAGGTTGCGAGTGTCATGGAACTTGCACCAAAGGATTGAAGAGACTTGTGGTTATTTACAAGTGAGACCATTAAGGTTTTAGAGAGCTAATTCAGCCCTGAGAATTGAAGATCCTTGACCGGGAGGTTGCGCCGCCCAAGGAGAAGTGGGGTTGGCATCAAGTGGTATCAGAGCCTGAACAAGATTGAAGTTGTACTAAATGTATAGGAACAATTGAAGTGATGTCGTCAAGGATTCATGTAGATCCACCTATGGCAAACCGTGTTGTGGGAAGATAAATGAGAGAGCTTCACGCAAGGTTGGAAGCAATGGAAGCAATGCAAAGAAGAACGCATGTTGTTGAAGACGTCAGTGATGCAGAAAGTGAAGAAGTTGAAGACGCTATAGGGGAAGATGCGGCTGAGGAATGCTTATTGAAATTTGTTGTGAAGTTGGAAGCTAGAGCAAAGATGGACGTCCCAATGTATGAAGGTAATTTGGATGCCAAAGAGCTATGGAACTGGATAAGGTCCATGGACAAGTATTTTGACTATGAAGATGTTGATGAAGGAAGGAAGGTGAGACATGATGTCACCAGAATAAAGCTGGGACATGTAGCACTGTGGTGGGATGAACTGCAGGCAGAGAGGAAGAGAAAAGGTAAACAAAAGATAAAGAATTGGGATAGAATGGTAGCCAAACTGAAGGCTAAATTCATACCTAAGGATTACCAGATAAATCTTTTTAGAAAGTTCCAGAACCTGAGATAGAGGGGTATGACAGTGAAAGAGTATATAGAAGAATTCTATATGTTGAATATTAGGACTGGACAAAGAGAGAAGGATGATGAAAAATTTGACAGGTATATAAATGGCTTGATATATGAAATCTAGGATGAGATCAGCATGATGACTGTGAGGACGGTGGAAGATGCTTATCAGATTGCACTAAAGGCAGAAGAAAAGTTGGTCATAAACCAGAGTCAGCGAAACAGAAGCAGAGGCTCAAATCATATGATAAGGCACTGAAACCCAAGGAAGAGAGTGAGAAATCATATGGTCACTTTGAAAGAGGAGGAAGTTCCCAAAGAATACCCTTTGGTGGGAGAAATTATTTTCCTCGAGGTAGAGGAGGTGGATTTAAATGTTATGCATGTGGAAAGATAAGACACGTGTCTTGGGAATGCCTCGAGAGGAAGAAAGAAGGAGGAGGAGAATCACACATTTCTGAAGCCCAGAAGAATGTGGTAACAGAAGCAACAGAAGGAGGACAAAACATTATAATGAGGAAAGTTCTTCTAAAACAAGAGAAGGAAATAGAAGGCTCAGTTCAGCGAACAAGGTAGTTCAGGACTGCTTGTAAAACAAAGGACAAAGTTTGCAAAATGATTATAGATAGTGGGAGCACTGATAATTTAGTATCTATAGAAATGGTGGAGCAGTTGAAGTTGGAGACAACTGCACACCCAATTCCATATAAAGTATCGTGGTTGTAGAAAGGACATCAAGTAATGGTAAGTCAACAATGCAAAGTTGAATTTAAAATAGGCGGCTATAAAGATGAGATTTTGTGTGATGTAATTCCCATGGATGTTTGTCATATTTTGTTGGGAAGACCATGGTAGTTTGATAGGAATGTCATTCATGATGGGAGAAAAAATACTTACACTCTAGATAAAAATGGTAGAACTCACATGTTACTACCAATAGAAAAGAAGAAAGAAAAGGAAGAAGACAGTACAAGAATACTTCTCATGAGTGGGAAGGAACTCTTGAAGGAGATCAAGAAATGCAATTTATTGTAGTAAGGAAGCCAAGAGTTATCCTTACCAATACTTCTATGAATGATTTACCTAAAGAAATCCAAGAATTGTTAAATAATTTTGCTGACATAGTAGTGGATGACTTGCCTCACTCATTACCACCTATTAGGAGTATTAGCCACCATATTGACTTGATTCCAGTAGCCAGTTTACCATATAAAGCAACGTATAGGCTGACACCTTGAGGGAATGAAGAAGTTAAGAATCAAGTTCAGGAATTGTTGGATAAAGGTTTAGTCGAGGAAAGTCTAAGTCCATGTGCAGTGCCAACTCTATTGAGTCCAACGAAGGATGGAGGATGGAGAATGTGTACAGATTCTAGAGCCATCAAGTATAGATTTCCTTTACCCAGGATGGATGATTTGATGGATTGTTTGAGTGGAGCAAGCTATTTTTCAAAAATAGACTTGAAAATTGGATATCATCAGATAAGAATGAGAGATGGAGATGAATGGAAGACAACATTCAAGACAAATAAAGGTTTGTTTGAATGGCTAGTCATGCCATTTGGATTGACAAATGATCCAAGAAAATTTATGAGGTTGATGAATGAAGTACTAAAAGACTTCATAGGTAAATTTTTCATTGTTTATTTGGATGATATATTAGTTTTCAACAAAACAAAGGAAGAACATTTAAAGCACTTGACACTAGTGATGAGGAGATTGCAGCAAGAAAAGTTGTTAATAAACTTGAATAAAAATTCTTTTATGAAGACAGAACTCATATATTTGGGTTTTGTGATCTCTTTGAATGAATTGAAGATGGATCCAGAAAATATGAGAGCAATCAAAGAATGGCCATCACCAAGGAGCATATTTGAGGTGAGAAGTTTCCATGGGTTAGCAAGTTTTTATAGAAAGTTTATCAGAAATTTTAGTGGTATATGTGCACCCATGATGGATATTGTTAAGAAGAAACACAAGTCTTTTAATTAGACAGAGGAGGCTGAGAAAAGCTTCAAACTGTTGAAAAAGAAGATAACAGAACTACCAATTTTGGTTTTACCCGATTTTGGAAAAACATTTCAAGTGAGGTGTGATGCAAGTGGAATAGCCATTGGAGCAATTTTGAGTCAAGATAATAGGCGAGTTGCTTATTTTAGTGAAAAGTTGAATGACACTAAGGAGAAATATTCTACATATGACTAGGAGTTTTATGTAGTGATTCAAGCTTTGAAGAAATGGAGACATTATTTAATTCCAAAAGAATTTGTCTTGTATAGTGATAATCAAGCTTTACAATTTATTACCAGGAAAGAGAAGTTTAATCAGAGGCATGCCAAGTGGGTAGAATTCATGCAGATTTTTACTTTTGTCATTAAACATATTTCTGGAAGCGCTAATAAAGTTGCATATGCTTTGAGCAAGAGGAATTTGGTTGTACATGAATTCCAAGTGAAGACCTTAGGGTTTGAGCACCTTAAGGAAATGTATCAGGAAGATCCAGATTTTAGGGAGGCTTATGAAGCATATGAAAATCCTTTGTTGAGGGATAACAACTCATGGGTAGAATATTTGATCCAGGATGTATTTTTATTTAAAGGAAGCCAATTGTGTATACCATGATGCTCAATGAGAGAGAATTTGTTGAAAGAAAAACACAGTGGAGGTCTAGTCGGACATTTCGGTCATGAAAAAACATTTGCACAGCTAAGTAATTTGTATTATTGGCCAGGTATGAGGGAAAATGTGAATAAATTTGTAGATCGATGTAAGATTTTTCAACATGCAAAAGGAAAGAGACAAAATATTGGTTTGTATCAGCCATTGCCTATTCCAGAAAGGCCTTGGGACGCAATTAGTATGGATTTTGTTTTGGGATTACCTAGAACCTAGAAGGGAAGTGATTCCATATTCGTTGTGGTCGATAGATTCTCTAATATGGAACATTTCATACCATTCCAAAAGACAAATGATGCTATAGACATAGCCAACATGTTTTTCAGAGAAATTGTGAGATTACATGGATTGCCCAGAAGTATAGTCTCGGACAAGGACACTAAGTTTGTAGGACACTTTTGGAGGACTCTATGGAAGAGGATGGGAACTAATTTATATTTTAGTTCAACAAATCACCCTCAGATAGATGGACAGATTGAAGTGGTGAACAAGAGTCTGGGAAATTTGTTAAGGAGTTTAGTCATTGAACAAGGTCGTTAGTGGGATCAGATTCTGGCACAGGCAGAATTTGCATTTAACAATTTAGTTAATAGAAGCACTGGAAAAATTCCATTTGAGATAGTATATGGAAGATAACCAAGAGGGATTGCAGAATTGAGAGAGTTGAAACAAGATGAATTCAGGAGCGTTGGAGCAGAAGATTTTGCTACATAAATACAAAGACTTCATGATCAAGTTAGGAGGCAGATACAAGATAGTAATCAAGAGTATAAGGACAGAGTTGATCAGAAAAGAAGGGAAGTTCAATTTGAAGTGGGAGATGAAGTTTTATCTCATTTGAGGAAGAAGAGGTTTCCAAGAGGAACATATAATAAGTTGAAGATGAAGAAGATAGGACCATGCAAGATCCTTAGAAAATTTACAGCAAATTCTTATGAGATTGAGTTGCCAGACAATGTTAGAATATCACTGATATTCAACGTTGCAGATTTGTATCCTTATAACAGAGATGAAGTAGGAGAATTAGATGATCAGGAAGAGATTCAATGGCAAGAACAGATGCCCACAGTAGAAAAACCTCAGATGGAGAAAATATTAGAACAGAGAGTTGGAAGGAAAACTAGAAGAAAGATGCATCTTGAATATTTGGTAAAGTGGCAGGATCACCCTGTGGAAGATTCAAGTTGGGTAACTAAACCTGATATTTTGAAGCATGGAAAGACCGTGCGAGAGCTCATGGATAGGAGTCCATGAATATTTTGGCCAGAGGAGTATGATGCATGAGCATCACTATCAAAACAAAACAAAGCAAACATGGAAGCGAAGTCAACACATCAACGCTTTGAAAGAGCCAGACTGACTCTTAACCAGCTTGGTAGCGGTGTGGAGATTTTTTGAATCTCTCGTTAATTAATTATATGTATGTAAAATTGGGCCACCGTTTTGAACTGACATATCATTGTAAATCCTTACACGACTGTAATATATTACAGGTGTAGGATATTAGCCCGTATTAGTCATTAGGTTGCATTAATTAAGCTGAGTAGGTAACCGCTTGAGTAGAGTGTGATAGAATTTAGATAAGAGGAAGAAGAGCGAGGAAGCTCTGAGTCTTTAGACAAGTTTTCATTATAGTTTTCTAAAAGATAGAAGTTGTAATCATGTATTTATTTCTGAAATGAATAGAACAAAGAAAATTTATCCAATTGTACAATGTTGATATTGTTTTACAGTTTTACGGTTGTTATGTGTTTTTTTGATGTATGATGTTCAGGGTGAAGGAATGAATTTATGAAGAATTGAATAAGTTTCAAGTGTTTTCTCTTATGTAAGTTATGCAACGATAGCATGGAACTTTTGTATGCAGAGTATGCATATTAAGCACAAGGAGTGTGTATGCGAAGTATTTGACTTGGAGAAATAACTCGGGTTTTTCTCATAAGAAAGTGCAGAGGTCAGTTGCAAGGAGTGCATAGGACCAAAAATCGACTAAGTGTCGAAGAAATCCTTCAGAAGAAGAATTTGCGGAAGTTGGACAAGATAAAGGGTTAAGATCTATCCAAGAGGAGCCGAAGGAAACAAGGGCCTTTGATTTAAGGAGGGATATGCATCAACAGATCATAAGCTACGGGTAAATTGCAATTGGGTTTCAATTGAAAATTGAGACTACCATAACCCGAAGACCCAAAGTAAATCTGGATCGTCAAATCGAGAGGGAAGCGTGGCAACAGATCGCAAACTTCGGATAATAATACTCTTGGAAGTTGAGAATTGAAATCTCTAAACCTCGAAGGTCCGAAGTAAATTATAACCATTGATTTGAGGAGGACAAATGTCAACAGATCTTTTATTTCGGGAGATAGCCATTGTGGAGAAAGAAAGAGTTGAGATTTGAAACTCCCGAAGCCTGAATCACAGAATAAATCATAGTCGTTGATTTAGAAGGTTTAGTTCTGATCCACAGATTGGGAAAAGACAGATCTGAACCGTTAGGCTCATAAGTGTCGTCGAGATCTTGAGATCGACGATCACAAAGGATTGCAGGGATGGAAAGTACTCGGATGTTAAAAATTTGATAGCGGGCCGCAATAGAAACCGTGGTACTGCAAATTGGACGCATAGCGTTTGGTAGTGAATTGCAGGGAGAAAAGTGGATTGATCCCAAACCACTTTTGACCGCACCCACAATTGTGTGTGGATATAACCTAAGGTCATATGCGGGAAGGAGCTAGCGCCTGAACACTAATCGCCCGGTAGTGCGAAGGGAGAGGTTGCAAGTGTCATAGAACTTGCACCAAAGGACTGAAGAGACTTGTGGTTATTTACAAGCGAGACCATTAAGTTTTTAGAGAGCTAATTCAGCCCCGAGAATTTAAGATCCTTGACCAGTCGGTCGCGCCACCCAAGGAGAAGGGGGGTTGGCATCATTTTTCCTCTTGATGTATGTGAAGTTGTTTTGGTCCAACCATATTTGTGGAAACATCATGTTGTTTATGAATCTTGACCCCGTAGTGTCATTATTACTCTGGTGGGTCAGCTCTACAGGATACCAGAGTTAGTTTTGACTATTCTTCCACCAAAATAGTGTCGCAAGGTAATCTATCATACTACAAAATCCATCCTTGTCATAGTTTGTTCAAAGGATGCACAGAAGGCCACTGCAACCACTACAGCCTCAACACCTTCTATCCAGTAGAAGAAGATTGCAGATATTGTTTCTTCACCTATGTTGGTGCCTACACAATGCCCCATCAAGCCCAGAGACAACGGGTTGGTGGAACAGATTCAACCACGCCAGCAACAAGTTCATGACAACCTTCCACAGACCAAGCAACGTAACTTCTCCAACAAGGCACGCATCTCACCGAGATTCAGATTTAGAAAACGTTTTCCCCTCTTCCTCAGACACTCAATGCAATGGAGACCATTGCTTCCTAAGGGGGGTGGATTGATCTAGGTGGATATTGGTGGCCACCCACCTGTTCCAAATTCCAACTAGCTCATTTGGACAGCGTTCAATTCAACACGTTTCTTTGTAATGGGGGAATTTCTTTGTAATTGTGGGTTCTGCACTTATGGGGTTGTTCTAAATCCCTACACAACATCCAGATGGATATTGGTGGCCGCCCACCTATTCCAACTAACTTATTTTGGAAGTTTTCATGTCAGTGCATCTTTCTGTACTTCCAGGGTTGTTTTGGGGCTCTAAACAATGTTTTTTGTGCTTGCCACAATCAAACTGTAGGTGAAGTCAAATTTTCATGACATAATGCGTAGTTCTCAGAAATACATTTCCAATGGGCTATCACACACCTAAAACGAAGATCGTATGAAAAAGTTACGACGAAGTTAATGTACTAACTTATCCCAATGGCGCCCACATGACTGTTGGCGCTTCATCTCCTAAGGTTAGGTTTTTGGATGTCTAGGGTTTTGGCGCTCATGTTTATCACAAAAAGGCCTTCAGAGCCTGATTGTAATCATCTTCTTGTGAATGATTGTAGCTGTCACATCTATTCTCAAAGATAAAGCTACCACCATTCTAGCAAGTCTTGCACTCTGTATTTTTACAGTCTCATACATTTCTTTCATTAATAGAAATCATGTATTGTTATATTTCTCTGTTTCTGGAAATTTTAATGTGTATTTCATTGTAATATCTTTGCTTTCATTTTGTTCTGAAAATAATCTGGATCACAAGTCTTCCTCAAGTGGGAGCGACCCTTTTGACCATCTCCACCCTGGCTTGGCTAGAGTATCAGGTTGACCAGGTCTCAGGGTATCCTAGATAGTTTGTCCCTTTGTTAGATTGGTCAAGTAATCCATTGTTTCGTCTTGCATCATCACCAACCAATCCACTCCAACTCGGGCCCTATCCTTGTCACCCAATCCAAAGGCTTCAAAATTGATTACATGTGACAACCCTATCTAGTACATGGTGGAAACCACATGAGACAATGGAATACTACAATATGTCAAATAATCTTCGCTAATATAACCATCCATCGGTATTTGTGAAGAAAATTCATGGGTCATTGTTACACATGACCAAAGGAAGCCAAGCGAACATGACACGATCTAATGAGCACCAAGGCATTAGTTTCCTTTTGTTTCTTGGTGCAGTACTTTAATTGCTAATTGGATGGCCAATTTGAGCATCAATCTTGATCTAAGGCGATATATTTTGGAGGTGGCCATCTATCTGTGGGTGTGAGTAACCTTTTGTTTCAACTCCAATGCTAAATGAAGTAATTTTCCATGTGACTCATGCATCAGAGGGTCCTTCAACATTTGACATTATAATCAGACATAATGCTCCTCAATTATGAAATAAGTCCACCTCAATTTAAAATGAATTGTGGGTGATCACTTTACAGTCTTGGATGTCAAGAATTTGCCAGTTGAGTGAAAATTTCCAAACTCTGCAAATTCAACATATTTACAAGGAATTTAATAGGGAAGTTGATCAACTTTCTAAGCAGGCTTAACACTTGGATGAAGGTTTCTTGTTTTATGCAAAAGGGGAGGGTGCTCATGTAGAACCTTTTGAATGTTTGACTATAGTCTAAATCTGGGTATATATGATTTTGAATTGAGATCCTTATTTTTGTGTAAGGACATTTTTAGGATGGAGTTTGTTTTGTAAAGACTCTATGATACAATTTTTGTATGTGGGGAGGTTAAGTTTTGATTTTGGATAGCACGACTTAGAATTAGGGTCTTGATGAACTACTTCTTAGTGCTTAAAACCCTAGTGTACATTGTAAGGTCTTGTAAATGCAAACGCACGGAATATTTCTTGTCACATCCTTCCCAAGGCAAATCTCCAAAAAAACTGAAACCGAAAACGCAAAAACTTCTCACACTCAGGCAGCGAGTTCGGTTTCCTTTATGGCAAAAAAATGATAGGGAAGGATCTGCCGAATGCAAACACTAGATGTTGTGAAGACAATTTCAGAAAAGGAAAAAGAAACCCTACATATCTAAAAATCCGTACATAGACAAATCAAAGCACAAGTGCTCGAATCTCAGGCCCTGGTCTTGCATCGATCTTTAAATAAAAGACATATTCAAAATCCTAATAGGTCATCTCAACATGAAATCAAATGCAAAACATTCTCCAAAATCTTGTTCTCGAGGTGGCATCCCGCAGATCAGAAGAAAGAATTATCGGTCATAATGTGCCTCTAAAAGGTTGCATTTGACATCCTTCTCTTATCATATTTAAATGTATCTTTATTAAAGAGGATAATAACTCATTATACAATCTCCCATAATTTTAAATAGATGATTTATAAAACTAAATGGAAATATTACTAAATAAATTTATTCTTTGTTATTGGTGTTTTATTAGTGTTGAAAGTTTATGTTCAACGTAGCAATTTGATTACTAAAGTCTATGGAGGTGTACATATCCTACTCCCCTCTAGATTTGAACCTGTGACCTCTTAGGAGGAAACACATGTTCTTAACCATTTTAATTTTAGTTTTAAATGTTTAATGTCTTCTCCTTCTTTTATGTTTTTGTTCTGGCAATCTACATTCTTACTTAATATATATTAAATAAGATTTTTCTTATGAGGAGAAATTTGTAAATGGAGGAAAAAACATTAATATGTGTCTATCAATTGGGTTTAGCTTGAGTGGTTGGGAGGAATTTGAATGGAGGAAAACTCACACACACATATAGATGTCAATTGGGTTTAGCTTCGGTGGTTGGAAGGAATTTGTTATTCTCCCCACCAAAGTTCAATTACCACAAGTAACATGTTGAGCTCTTAACGAATATATTATTGTAATGGCTTCGAGCTAGCCTTGTGCCCTTCACAGGGGCTTCATCTTGTTGACCAATATCTTATCACGTTCATTCATAAAGGGGGTTTTTTAATTGTGAAAAACAAAGTCAATATATTGTAGGTATAGGGGGGGATGTGGGTATCGGGGTGTTTATAGGTATTGGGGAGTATAAAAAGGGGTATCTAGTAAAAATAGGGGTTTGTTTTATTGGAAATATGTATTGGGAGGGGTGTTCAAAAAAATGATTTTTTGAGGTATTTACCAATACCTAATGAAATTAGGGGTATTCTTTAGGATCAATGAGTGAAGACCTCGTGGTGCCCTTCTAAGGTTTACCCTGGGTACCATCCTCGAAATGAGGGGAAGTACTCAG
>JZKD02S0320730.1:255446-267232 GCA_000966675.3 Picea glauca
CGAACAGTTACCTTTCAAATGCCGGCACTGCCACGGATATGGCCACTTCGCAAGGCACTGCAAAAAAAAAAATGCAGAGGAGAGTGAGAATGCAAAAACAAACCAGTGGATCACAATTCAGAAAACAGGGACAACAAGATCTAGAAACAAAGGAACAACGAAGAGTGATAACCCCGGGCAACTGGAGCAAGAGCAACCTGACGGGGACCCCAAACCCACGCTGCAATCAGCAACACAAGCAGAAAATCTCAATAAGGAAACAGAAGAACCAGATATAATTGTGGAAAGCAGGGAACACCCAAAATCCCCCACAAAAAGAAAAGAAACTGGGGAACAAGGGAAAACGGCAGGATCCATGGAGGCAGCCCCCTCACCTTCATATGCAGACATAGCCAGAAAGAAAATGATAGAACCAGTAAGCTCCTCTGAGGATGAGATCTTTGAAAGACCAGCCAAAAGAGAAGGAAGGAAGTCTCGTAAAGAAGCTAGGGAGGAAGAGGCAGAAAGACAAAAGACCCAAGGAATCCAACCCACCATAGAAATGTCAATCGGCAGAAATACAAGGATAAGGTCTCAAAAAGGAGGAGGCCCATCCACTCCCACTAGTAAGTAATGAAAATCATCTCTTGGAACTATAGAGGTCTGGGGAACTCGACGAATATTGAAGCAGTTAAGGACCTGATGAAAGTGGAACCAGCAGACATTCTCATGCTCCAAGAGACAAAAATCGAAGGGGAAGCCCTTCTAGAGATCGGCAAAAACAAATGGCAGAAGAATGCAGGGAAAGCAATCGGTGCAAGGGGATCCTCCGGAGGAATAGCAACACTATGGAAGGAAGATCAGTTCAGCCTCGTCAACTCATTAAACACTCAGCATTGGAGCTACATTGAACTGAAGCATACAGTAAGTAAGTTAACCATTGCATTATTCAATCTTTATGTACCAACTTTGCACTCTGAAAAGAAAGACTGTTGGAAAACTTTAATTGAGTATCTTGAACTAAATTCCCCAGACAATATAATCATTGCTGGAGATCTCAACCTAGTAATGAATGGAAAAGAAAAGAGGGGAGGAAGGATCAGCAAGGACCAACAGATTCATGTAGTAGAAGATATGATACAACAGTGGGACCTAATGGATTTTAAACCACGCAGAGGGCTCTACACCTGGACCAATAACAGGACAGGGGAGGAACACATTTCTGCCAGATTGGACAGGTTCTTGGTTCAAAGCACTTTGTCGTTGGAAAGGAAGCTAATCTCCACAGCCATCCTTCCCAAGCTTACCTCGGACCACAAACCCATTCTGCTCTTGTTAGAGGATGAAGAAATAGGACCAATCACACTCAGATTCAGCCCTTTGTGGAAAGAAAAGAGTGGTTTCTATGAGACAGTCCGAATGGCATGGGCCACCACAGTAACTGGGTCCCCCCACTTTGTCTAGGAACAAAAACTTAAAATAACAAAAACAACTCTCAGGGAATGGAGTAAAAGACCGGAAAGTAATCCCACCACCCAAAGAAAGGAGCTAGTGCAGCAGCTAGGAAAGCTGCAAAACGAAATGGAAATAAAAGAAATTGTTAACTTAGATCTGGAAAAGGAGAAAGCAATCCAAAGTAAAACTTACCATTCCTTCATAATCAAAGAAGAATATTGGAGACTAAAATCCCGCTGCTTATGGTTGGAATCCGGGGACAGAAACACATCTTACTTTCATCGCCAATTCAAAGCACGGCTCTCCAGGAATCACATCTCTGAAATCAGAACTAATGATGGGAAGATTTGCAAAGGAATAGATCAAATAAAGGCTATTGTTGTCTCACACTTTCACCATCTTTACATCAAAGAGAATGATGATAATGAAGAAGGCAGCAAGGACTTCCTCAAGAACATCCCGGCTCTGGTTACAAAAGAAGATAACATAGCACTCTTGAGCCCAACCAACGAAGAAGAAATCTGCAAAATGATCTGGTCCATGGCCCCAGACAAAGCTCCAGGGCCAGACGGGTTCACTATTCATTTTTATAGGATATGTTGGAATATAATCAAATATGATCTCATGAGAATGATAAAAGGATTCCTACAGAAAGCTAAACTGGGAGGTGCCACCAACTCAACATTCCTCGCTTTAATCCCGAAAGAAACAAATCCCGTCTCCTTTGATAGATTCAGGCCAATTTCCCTTTGCAACGCCTCTTATAAGATAATTGCAAAACACCTTGCAAACAGAATAAATCCACTGCTGGGCAAACTCATTTCATAATCGCAGGGAGGATTCGTCAAAGGGAGACATATCCTAGATAATGTGATCCTAGTTCAGGAAGCTATGCATTCCAGCAAACTCAGAAAAGAGAAGGGCATGTTGATCAAGTTAGACATGGCTAACGCTTTCGACAGAGTAAAGCTGACCTTTCTATATCAAGTGCTACTCTCATTTGGATTTGAGCAAGAGTTTGTAAACCTGATACAAGCCTGCACCCACAGCCCATGGATAGCACCTTTGGTAAACGGGAGGCCAGCAGAGTTCTTCAAATCTTCGAGGGGGTTGAGGCAAGGCTGCCCACTCTCCCCTTTTCTGTACATTTTAATGGCGGAGTCACTCAGCAGGAAGCTGGAGAAGGAAAGGTTAATAGGAGTTGTTCCAGGCCTGAGAATTACGAAGGACCTCAAGCCAATTAATCACGCTTTGTTTGTGGATGATTCCCTTATGCTAGGGGGAGCCTCAAATAGAGTAGCTTCTGCATTTAAGAGCATACTTCAGAATTACTACAATGTGTCAGGAGCCTTGATAAGCGAAAGGAAAAGTGTTGTCTATAGTTGGAATGCAACAGAACATGAAATCCAAAGGATTGCCAGCACCTTGGGGTTCAAAGGGTATGCAGATTGGGAAAAGATAYARTACCTTGGGCTGCCATTAACATTGGGCATCAATAAAGTCAACCTGTGGGAAGGAGTCCTAACAAAAATTAAAGGGAAAATTGATGCCTGGGGAGGACACTGGCTCACACAAGGAGGAAAATTAACATCGATAAAGGCAGTTGTCTCCTCACTGCCGATCTACCAAGCAGCTTATCTCCTGGCACCCAAATCAATTTTTGGGCAAATAAACAAGTTCCTAAGAGATTTCTTGTGGCATGGTGGCAAAGCGAATCAACATAAGTTCCATTTGGTCAAATGGGAAACAGCAAAGTTGCCCATGAAAGAAGGCGGGCTCCAGATTAGAGATCCAGATCTTGTTAACATTGGTCTTGGATGCAAAATCCTGTGGAAGATGCACAATGAGCCTTCTCATCCTGTAAGTAAAATGCTCCTGCACAAATACATTCCCAGCGCTCAAATTCGAAATTTACAAAATGCCTTCCATAGGAAAAGCACGCAGCTATGGCAATTATGCCTCAAAGGGCCGCGAATCTTCGCCCAGGATCTATACCAAGTTCCTGGAAATGGCAGACGAACTTGCCTATGGACAGATCGGGTAATCGGGAGGCCGCCCCTTGCCTCAAACGCTAACCTGAACGAAATTCGTTTTTTTCTTGCCTAGAGAGAAATACAGAGGATGAGTGATATCTCAAAATGGAATGAGGACGGCTCCTGGTCAGACTGGCACTTCGGCAATGTCCCAAATTGCCTCCTTCAACAGCTTGAATCGCTCAAAGCAGAGCTCCGAGATGCAGCACCAATGCACATGAACAAAAAAGACAAATGGGGTTGGGGACCCACGGGGAGTTATTCTACAGCCAAAGGCTATGCTATGCTTCAATGCCATAAAGACAGACCATCCCCAGCAAAAATCTGGAAGGACGTTTGGGACTCTACAGCGATTCCCAAGGTTAATTTTTTCTTCTGGACTCTAATGCACAAAAAGGTTCTGACTGGTGAAAACTTAATGAAAAGAAATATTGCAGGCCCTCACAGATGTGCTTTATGCAAAGAAGCAATGGAAACATCTGACCATTTGTTTGTAGACTGTCAATTTGCTAACAAAGTCTGGTTCCTTACCCTCCATGGTCTCAATGTTGTTGTCCCCGTGAACATCTTTGTCGTAGATCTTTTCACAAACTGGAAGGACTGTTATCCCTTGCTCTCAAGGAAATCGCTTTGGGCCAGAATCTGGATCTCCATCCCTAAGTATGTGTGCTGGAAACTATGGCTTGCAAGAAACGAGCAAATCTTCAACAACATAGCATGGACCCCCAGCATGGTAGCAGCGAAAGCAAAAGGTCTCCTCTTAGAAACTCTGAGTTCTCAAGCCCACAAAACAGTTATCTCGCTGCAGCAGGAAGAAAAGAATTGGCTCGGTAACCCTATGCTCACTTCTAGGACCCAAAGCATTGAAAAACCCYATTCCGAAACAAAATGGAGGCTAAGAGACAATAATGACACTTTCCAAAGATGGTGGCAGAAGCAAGGAATAACTACAGCATTCTTCGACGGCGCCTCCAAGGGCAATCCTGGCATAGCGGGAGCTGGAGGAATCATTTACTCCAGCGAAGGGACAACGCTAGAAACCTTCAGTTGGGGACTTGTACAGCGAACTAATAACCAAGAAGAAATCTTGAGTCTAATAAAAGTTTGCCAGATAGCTAAGGCAAGAGGCCATCGGAATCTACAAGCGTTCGGAGACTCCGAAATCTTGATCAAAATGATACATTCTGGAGGACAGTTCAATGATGTTGGACTAAATAAGAACCTACAAAGACTAAGACACACTCTCTAGGACTTCACCTCCTTCAACTGCTACCATATACTAAGGGACTTAAACAAAGAAGTAGATGCTTTAGCCAATAAAGGTTGCCTCATAGCACAAGGAGATCTATGCATAAATGACGGAGACCCAACAAAAATCTGTATCCCTTGAAAAGGGCAGCAGCGTGTAAAAGATTGTAGATGGTTGTGCAAAGGAAGGCTGGAACATATGCTGAAACATAGTGCAGTACCATATGCTGAAACACAGTGCTGGAACATATGCTGAAACATAGTGCTGGAACACAGTGCTGGAACATATGCTGAAACAGTGTTGTAATATATGCTGAAACACAGTGCTGGAACAAATGTTGAAACAATGTTGGATCATATGTTGAAACACCACTGTAACAAATGTTGAAACAGTGTTGAGACACATGCTGGAACCTATGCTGAAACATAGTGTTGTACCATATGCTGAAACACAGTGCTGGAACATATGCTGAAACACAGTGCTGGAACATATGTTGAAACATTGCTGGAACATATGCCGAAACAGTGTTGTAATATATGCTGAAACACAGTGCTGGAACAAATGCTGAAACAGTGTTGGATCATATGCTGAAACACCATTGTAACAAATGTTGAAACAGTGTTGAGACACATGCTGAAACAGTGCTGAGACTTTGCTGAAACAGTGACTAGAGTTTCGGCATCTAAATTTATTCCAGTTCTTTTAGAAGACATACAAGAACTAGTTCAGTTCATTAATCTAGAGCTATAGAAGTAGAATGGTTCAGAAAGACAGACCCAAAGAAATTCGAGGCCATTTTGTAATCGGATATGTGGCTAGTCCACCCCATTAATATAAGCTATAACCGTTTATGTTAAAAAAAAAAACAATGTGCAAAGTATTTGTTAACTATATTTGTTGTACAGAAAACATGTATCCTCATATAAAGTAAAAACAATCATAAATATCTAAACATTGCATGTGTGTCAACTATATATATAAAACAATTTATTTACAATAAGGTTTAAAAATTAAAAAGGAAAAAAGAACTATACACATTTAACTGAGAATAATTAGAATACGTAAAGCATTAGGGCATCAGCCCAATTCATTTGAATTTGTTTTTTTACACGTGTATTAAGGTTACAAGATAATGAAATAAATATAATTATATAATTATTAATTTAATTGTTTATATATAGTTTGAGTGGGTTTAATAGCTATGAATACGTGTTTTTTCTTAAGAAGTTATAAGTTCAAATTTAGAGTGGGCTAGGGTATGTATATTTCCATACACTTTATGCGGAAGGGGTTCCTTGTCCCACAAACAAAGGGGTCTCATACATCAATTTGGTGTCTAGCTTGGTCGTGACCTTAAAATTAGATTATAAGATTGTATATAACTAATATACCCTTTCACATATGTTGGAGCATTTAAATAAGAAATTTACAATATGAGAGCACCTGAGTGGGCCCAATGGTTAAGAACATATGTTATTTTTGGGGAGGTCACGGGTTCAAAACCAGCGGGGGGTAGGGATGCTCATATCGGCCCGTTGTGACAAGGCTGGAAGGGTAGACGACCCCTAGGATAGAGGTTCACTTCGGTGGGCCTCGGGACGTCTCGGCCCTTGCTGAGTCACAAGTTATTGGTATATCTAGCTTGCGGGCTATTGGATATACTCTTGGGAGGTTGTTGTTCCCATGGTTAAAAAATAAATTAAAAAAATTACAATATGAGTAAGAAATTTTTGCTTCACATTTTTTAAGGAAGAATTAATAGTAGGTGGTGAATTGGAGAATCAATGTAATAAGTTCAAACTATAATATTAATTTATGATGATGGTTAACGTTTACTGAGATCAAGATTGGTCTATCAGACCTTAAGAAAGGTAAGAAATTACTTGGACTTCTTTAGAATGTTATTTTGATGTTTGAAAAGCATTAGGATAAGCAATATTTTGATGTTTGAAAAGCATTAGGATAAGCAATATTTTGATGTTTGAAAAGCATTAGTTGACTACTCAAGCAGGACGACTGGTTTTTGGGCGGGAATGAATTTTAAACCTGATACCTGGTTGTGCACTAGCAATGGCTGAGTCCCAGGCCCGGAATTGACAGAGGGTTTTGATTACTTTTATGACTGTCCTTTGTTGTAGCTTTGTTTATTGGTTTTTTTCTGTTGTTTTTTGCTTCCTAGAAACATCTCTTTGGCCTCTATTTTTAAACCGTGATCGTTCATTTTCACCCTAGTGAGCCCCTCCTTTCGGGGGCGCCCTACCTATCATAGTTTTCTGATTACTAAAGTCTTGGGCCCAGTTGTTAACGCCTTGTCTGAAACAGGTTGTTTTTGGATACTGGAGTCATGGGACCATCTGAGAGTCACCTACTTTCTGGGGAACTGAACTCTTGTCAGTCCTCTCCTTGGTCTATAGTGAGTGGTTTTTAAGTAATTAGCATGGGAACTTTCTCCTTAAACGATCTGGAAAAGGATGCCAGGGAACTCATGAGACCAGATGACGAGGAGACTTGGAGACAAGTGGGATTATTTGAAAAGGCAAATGGTTTGGGCAGTGGGCCATCAACTGATCCTTCAAACACTTGCAAGGCGACTTTCACTTCAAGCATTTCTAGATGCCCTTCGTCTTTAACCCAGTTCGTTTCGGGAGTCCGCCCTCCTGCCTTTTCTCTCGCCTGTGATCCTTGAACTGGTTTGCAGCTTTCTTCTTCTCGTCCTAGTGTCACAAAAGAGTTATGTACTTTGGAGGAACCTGGGGAATCCCACAAACCTAAAACTCCTTTCACCTGTCGGCGAAGGGCATGGAAACCAAACCGGAAGACCAAACAACTGGTGTTAGGAGATGATGTGGGTTTAGAAGAAACCTGCAGGATGGCACTCTGTGGGCTGGACGATAGGATCTCTTATAGATCTCTTAGTATTGAGCCTCTTAAGGGTTTGATTTTTAAACAGTGGTTACCACTTCTTGGTTATGCTCCTGAGATCATCTATCTCACCAAGGGGTGGTTGGGGTTTATTTGCAAATCTATGGAGGATGCCACCCTTTTACTGAGTTCGTTGTGGGTTTTGGGGGGAAATAGTATTATGCTGAAGCAATGGAGGATTGCTTTTAACCCAGCAAAGGACTATTTCCAATTTCAACATCTATGGGTACTCTTACCGAGCCTCCCGCTACATCTGTGGAACGAGGGTGCCTTGCGAGCCATCAGTGATTCCCTTGGCAACTTTATTGCTCTGTATACCAAGTTACTAACTGCTCTTGTGAGGAAAATGGGCAGAGTCTTAGTGGAGATAGACATCTATTGTAGACTACCAGAATCTATTGAAATAGAATGGCGTGGACGTAGAATTGCACAATCCCTCGACTATCTCAGCTTGCCCTTTCGTTGCAACAAATGCATAAAAATAGGACATCTTCATCGTGATTGTATTGGAAAGGAAGAGGATGATACCTCTGAAGATTCAGAACTACAAAAAAAACCCCCGGAGTACATGCAAGAAGACCTTTCTATGGTAACGAGAATTTCATCACAGGTGGCTCCCCTTCACACCAGCGAGAGGAGGAGGCGACTTTGTCGGGTAAGCTAAAATGTTTTTGTCCCTCCTTATATAAATCTCTCTTCCTTTAGGAAAAGGAAGCCATTAATAACTCAAGTTGGTTACTATCCTCTATTACCTCGACTCATAGTCTTGAGAACATCGAGAATCACTTTGAACCAGCAAGCTCTGACCCTTCCCTTTCTTCTCCCCCCGGTATTCCTGTGATTTTTCCTACTTCTAGCTTACCCTATGCTGATAGCACTCTTGAGAGGTCCCTTTTTCCATCCCTCACCTCCCCATTAGACATATCCATGAACTCTTCACCTGCTAGACATTTTCGTTCCCCTCCTCCTACTATGGATTCCCTTTGCTATTCTTTGATTGAACAGGGAGACAGGGAGGAAGAGGAGGCTGACCAAAACCTATTTGTTGTTCTGGACTCCCTCATACCCTTAAACAAGTTTTCAGCTGACTCTGTGCCATTACCTATTTTTCAAGGTAAGGCAGCTTTAGATCCAAGTGCGGAGCTAGGTACCTCTTCCTCTCACCCTTTGGGAAAGGAGGATAGGCCTATACCTGGTCCCGAGGTATTGTCTTCAAACTATCTCCCATAAAGACTCAAAGTTCTCGCAAAAAATTGGCGGGTCTAACTACTCAAATCGAAGAAAAGGTTCCTCCCTCCACAGATAGTGGGGCTCTTAGAGCAATGAAAGCTCTGGCGAGGGCTAAGTGATGTTACTTCTCTCCTTGAGTATTCGGGGGATTTGAGGCACCCTCAAATCTGCCTCAATGTGTAGGCTTCTGGATCGCACCTTTCCTGATATAGTGTGTCTTCAAGAGACTATCTCCCTTGATCAGAAAGCCAGAGATTTTTTTAACATACTTTTCCCATCCTGGGTTTTGACTGTTGTTAGCTCTTTGGGGAACTTTGGTGGATTACTTGTCACTTGGAACCCAAACTTGTATGATTTGGTTGCCTCTCTCACTGTGGGGGGGGTTTTATTAACTGGCAGATGCTTAACTACTCAAAAGGAGATTGCTCTACCAAATGTTTACGGGCTATGTAAAGATAGAAAAAAGTTCTAGAGCACCCTGGAAGATAGCGACATTCTCTCCATCAACAATCTAATTATTGCAGGTGACCTAAATATCATATTATTCTCGGATGAGCACTGGGGGGGATCCTTTGTGCCTGGTCAGACTGAAGATTACTACAAAAATCTTTTTTCTTCCAAGAAACTGATTGATGTAAAGCCGACCAAATTGGTACTAACTTGGCGAAATGGAATATTGGGTCATGAAGCGATTGCTAGAAGACTAGACAGATGCTTAGTATCTGAGGGTTTATTGTCTACAGTCGGCTTATCTATATCATGGGTCGAATATCCCTATGTATCAGATCACGCTCCTATTCTTATTCAACTGGATATTACTCCAAATTACAGGGTCTTTCCTTTTAAATTTAACGCACTCTGGTTACAGGAATTTGACTTTGTTAATTTGGTACATACTATGTGGATTGATCCATGTTTCCTTTTGGAGGAAGATAAACAAGTAAGACTTGTTAGCAAGCTAAAAGAAATCAAACATAAAACAAAGATCTGGATCAAAAAGTTAAATCACGTGAACAAGCTCTCTTGGATAAGTTGGAATCGACGATCAAGACTCTGTTGATTAAATCTTGTGAGAACTCCATTACTGTGGAGGAGGCCCAACTACTTCGGAAACTGGAATGGAATCGGTTTTAGGTCCTGCGCTGAGAGGAAGAGACTTGGAGAATTCCTGGTATTGCACATTAGATAAAATGCAGTGATAATAACACCAAATTTTTCATAATATGGTCAGTTTCAATAGGAATCGAAAGCATGTTTGGGAGGTTAAAAGTAGTAGTGGAGTCCACCTAATAGATCAGGGGGAAATTAAATCGGAAGTTGTCAATCATTTTCAACACTTGTTTGAATCCAATACAAAGCTTAACATAATTGACTTAGTTAGGATTACAAGCATGTATCCTAGGATGGTTGGTGAGGAGGAAGCATTATCTCTCTTTAAACCTATCACGTTGGAGGAATTAAAGGCAATCCTTGAAAATTTTAAAAAATAAAAGAGCCCGGGGCCCGACGGGTGGTCAATAGAATCTTCACTTTCTTCTTTGATATGGTAGGGGGTGATCTCCTTGAGATGGTGGAGGACTCGAGAAGAAAAGGTCACCTTTGTGGAGGTATAAACTCTACCTTTCTGGCTCTCATCCCAAAGGAAAACAAGTTTGTCTCTTTCGATGATTTCCAGCCAATCTCCTTATGTAATCTATGCTACAAGGTGATTTCCAAAGTAATTGCAAATAGGTTAAAGATGGTGTTATCAAGTTGTTTCTCTGCTGAACAATTGGGCTTCCTACAGGGCAGAAAAATACAAGATGCAATAGGAGCAGCCCATGAAAGCCTACACAGCATAAAAAAAAAAAAGTTAAAATCTCTAGTGTTGAAACTTGACCTGAAAAAAGCTTATGACAGCATAGACAGGGATTATTTAAGACTGACCTTAATCATGGTGGGTGTACAACTAACAAATTGGATCATGTGTTGTGTGACTACAACAAATTTTGTCGTGTTGATCAATGGTGAGGCAACGGATTACTTCAAGAGTGGAAGGGGGATTCGTCAGGGATGCCCTTTATCACCGTATATGTTTATCTTAATCATGGAAGGACTCAGTTTGATGCTTAAAAGAAGCATTTCTGAGGGCAAAATTATAGGTATAAAAGTTTCAAAACTTATCAAGATTGTTCACTTACTTTTTGTGGATGATGTACTTCTTATGACAAGGGCAAGTCCATCGGAGTGGAGAGAAATCTCATATATTCTAAAAGATTTTTGTGTGGTCTCTGGTATGTGCATAAATAACTCTAAAACAATTGTCCACTATGGGGGCTTGGAGGAGGCGGATCTTATACCATTTAAATAATTCCTTCCATTTTCATTTATCGAGTTGATGTCCGGCTTCAAGTATCTTGGATACCACTTAAAGTTGGGCACCTCAAAAACTGAAGACTAGACCTGGCTGGTGTCAAAACTGGAAAATAAAATTGGGCTTTTGTGAAACAAGTAGCTCTCACTGGGTGGTCGCTACATCTTGGTTAAAACTGTGTTGGAGAGTCAAACAGTGTTCTGGATGTCCTTGGAGGAATGTCTGGAGTACCATGCTCTAGGAGCTTGTTTTAGACCATACAAGGCCTTCTTTAATTTACACACATAGTCTGTGTTTTCTGACAACTGAAATCCTTTCGGTTGTTCAATGTAGACTTCTTCTTCAAGTTCCCCATTCAGAAAACCTGATTTTACGTCCATCTGCTATACTTTGACATTTTTGGAGCATGCATAAGCTAAAAGCAAACGGATTGCTTCCATTCTGGCAACCGGGGAAAATGTCTCTTCAAAGTCGATTCCTTCAATCTGTGCATATCCTTTACATACCAATCTAGCTTTGTTCCTTGTAACCTGTCCATCTTCATTCAATTTATTCTTGAAAACCC
>JZKD02S0320730.1:272232-283438 GCA_000966675.3 Picea glauca
AGTTCATCCATATTTACTTCTTATCAACCATGACAAAACAATAATGAGTCATATTTACATCAAACAATATTGGGTCCATTACCCAAACCTTTGTGTTATGGGGCTTTCTTCAAGGGCTGACATCAATGACAACCAACCTTAATCAACATGTGATACAATGTGAAAAGGGGAAAGAGTTATTTGTGCCACAACCAAGTGAGGTGGAAGGCCTACACTTCTCTTCCCAAACTTCTTGACTGACTTATGCAATGACTTGAATATTATTTGACAAATGGACTAACCTATGTTGAATATTAGTTGACAAATTGACTATTGAGAAAGATACATTGGAAGAATCTTCTTAATTATGAAACAAAGATTGAAAAGAGTAGTTGAATTTGGATAACAAAGGTTATGAACTTAACACTTCAATTCATTCAACTTCTCTTTCTCAAGCTTATTTTTTGGTTTTCTACCTCTCATGATTGTGAGGAGTTAAGTGTGTGTTTGACAACACCAACATATGGGTTCACGGATTTTTCTTTGTCACCTCTTGGGTAAAGGGTGAACCTCCCATGCTTACTCTTCCTCCTCATCCATTCTCGTATTAAATTCTTTCCTTTCCATTTCTTCATCTTCCTTGCATCCATTTTTGATAAAGTAGTTTTTTTTAATATCAACTTCTACATTCCCACTCAGTTCCTTATTTCTTAAGGTCTCAAAGCAATTTCATCAAAATTATGGATGAGGGTAGGGTTGGAGTTTTTGACTCAATAGGTGGATATGCTTGCTACCTACACTTTCGTCTACTAACTATTTGCATTGTTTGATCAAGGGATGGAATCTGGGTTGTTGTCCCAATTTGAACTATAGTTGCTCGTAATCCAAAACCTAAAGATGGAACTATCCATCTAGGTTTAGATGGATGGATCCCAATAATCTTTTTTCAAGATTCTTTGGCACAAATCCATGCATAGGACTACTAACATACCTTTGGGTCGACATTGTCCAAAAACCTTTTGATGTTGTTGCCACTAAACTGAAATCTTGATTTGTCTCAAACGTTAATGAAATATGTGGAAGGCGAACCCACACTAGCACTAATTTAGGGATATCTTCCTCAAAATTAAATTCTAGTGTCTAGCAATTCAGATGAAGGCCTCAAGGACCAAGAAAACAAGGGTCTTTTTGAAAAATGAAATGTTTTCCTTCAATTGGAACCAACATAACCCTTTCTATAGAGGAAGTAATTTATTTATCCTTTCTTAAGTAGGACATGGTATTCTTCCAACCATAGCTCTAAGAATCAATACATCTGGCTTATTTCCCCATAAACTTCCAAAAAAAACCCAGTTACCTGGTTAGCAAAGAGAAAGACCTTGCTCATGAGAGATAGAATGATGATTTTTATTTTTTAAACTTCTAATAGTTTTTTCATAAAATGTGAATTGTTTGGCTTGGAATGTGGTTCATGCTTTTAATCCTCTACAATGAGGTATTGGAACATCGTTACTTCTCTTTCAAAGATGGGATTGAGAATTAGAGAAGCAATGGATGAGAACATTGTGCTAGAGTCAAAACCTTGGTCATGAAAGGTAGAATAACCTCTTCTCATTCGCACTTTTTTTTTTAAATGTAGATTGAAATCAAATTGTTATCATTAATTATACACACGTGACCATTAATGAAATTAATGGTTGATATACATATCATATGCTATTCATATGTGTTGTAACATTTAAATAATAAATTTTCAATATCATTTAAAAGTGAGCAATAACATACTTTGGTTATTTATGACAATCTCGAAAGAACGTGGATTAGGAATTAGTAATAAGTAGTGAATTTATTATATTAAAAAACCCCACATATTTGAAGTATTAATTTAGGTTTTTAGGTTTTCACATGTGAAAGACATATATGCATAGATTTATATGGAAACATGTGTGATTATGAAAAATTCACATAAGTTTTCATATAAATTTTTGCAGATATATTTGAAGTAATTTTTCTATTTTTATCTTTTATTTTATAGATTCATAAGACAATAAAATAATTTTAAATTGTAATATTAATTATAATTATATAGGGACGATAAGTGTGAGTAGTTTGCTTATGTTTTTAATGGAAAAAGTCCTTATGGGGTTAGGAATTGCCACTAGCAATGAAGCCAAAGCTCATGTCGCCTTACAGAGACTCAATGAGATCAAGCAAAAAGGGATTCAAAAAGCTGCAGACCTCATTGACTTAAGGGTAGTCATTTAGGCCTTTAAATTGGGGACACCCATTACAAATGCAAAGCTCAATATAATCATAAAAAGTGTTGTCTCGATGATATTTGACCTTGATTGTGTATCTTAATACCAAATTCTTTGAAGGAAAAACTTTGAGGTTGATTTCCATGATGATAGTAGGAGGGGAATGAGGCGAGGTTTATTATGGGAAACATATAGAGCAACCCCCCACCAAACACCTCCTAATAACATTTTATTACACCACCATGGAAAACCCTTTGAGATACAATTGGTTTGTTATGACAGTGATGTGGAGGAGTCTTATTAAATGGTTTTTCTATCTCCTCACTCACACGTCCATCTCTTAATTCCATGCATTGAATAATAGTGTTATGGGTGTTATGGCTCCTGGATGTGATATTTTTTGGTCTATGCAGACATTACCACTTTTGTGAGGTTATGGGATTAGAAAGGGCATCTACCAAGGTGAGAAAAAAGTGGAAGAGGGGATTAGAAAGGGCGTCTACAAAGGTGAGAAAAAATTGAAAGAGGTGTAGGGGATTATGGCCTACTCATCACTCTAGTAAGCACAATGCCAAGAGTATCTTGAGGAGAAGAACTAGGAAATTTTAAGTAGGTGAGGGATAATTTTTCCCTCAAAGTTGGAAACTAGCTAGTGATCCTTCATGACTAGGAGATTGAATCCCATGCCACCATGACTATGCTAAGGGGAAGATGAGTAGAAATGGCCTTTGCTTTTGCCTCCCTGCAAAGTCTAGTTGGGCACATTGTGGAGCATACGAACCTCCCTCCAGGCTCATATGTGCCCCTCTCTAGACTACGATGACAACTCCTCTAACTCCACTAGCTTATTGGAGAGGTTCACATTGTTGACCTTGTCATTTGGTAATACAAAGGAACTAAGGAATGATGGTGAACTAGGTGGACTTAGTCTTCGAAGCCCACAAAGGGCATTGAGTTTATTCTTTTTTTTTAATGTTATGTTTTGTCGAAGACTTTTTGTTTTAGGAAAGTATGATCAACAGTTTACCTGTAAGGATTTTAATGTAAGGTACTATAAAAACCTACATAGTATTTTTTTGGATCTATTGCACCTATCTGTAGATATGTAAGTAAGGATGTTCAAAACACTAAATTTTATATCCTTTTATTTTATATTTCAGTCACAATTTTTTTAATAATTTTCTTTTATTCTTTTATTAAAAAAAATTAATTAAAAATATTAAAAAAAAATTATAAGCATATCATTAACTCTTTTTTTTAATTGATTTGAAAATAAAAAATAACTAACCAATTTGAATCCAACATCCTTTAAAAGTGGATTAGAATTAATACAAAGTTGATCTAGAATTTCTCTTTCATACATATTAGAACATTTAAATGATAAACTGGCAATATAATTTAAAAGTCAACAATAGCTTAATTTGGCCTCATTGACCTGAACGGACATGGAAGAGGATTAAGTAGTGATTTAATGACACCTGAACGTCCCCACATATAAGCTATTATTCCACCTTTAAGCCATAAATTCATAAGACAATAAAACAATTTCTAACTATAATATTAATTATAAGTACATCAATGTCATTGACTTGTTTTCTTCACGATTTAAAAGTAGGAAATACCTTACTAGTTAGTAATTATATTCTTTAAAGGTGGATACATGGAATAGGATTAAGTAGTGATTTAATGACACTTGAACGTCCCCACATATAAGCAATTATTCCACCTTTAGTCCATAAATTCATAAGACAATAAAACAATTTGTAACTATAATATTAACTACAAGTACAACAATGTCATTGACTTGTTTTCTTCATGATTTAAAAGTAGGAAATACCTTACTAGTTAGTAATTATATTCTTTAAAGGTGGATTGCAATTAATATATAGTCAATTTGAATATTGAATATACATTGAATATTGAATATACATAGTCAATTTGAATTTTGTATTTACATTTTAAATATTTATAAAATACAATGGAATTGGGCAAAAACATATTATCAATTATAAGTTTATTTTTTTTCTAAAAAAACTCGTAATTCCATTAAGTTTATAACAAAATTACATTCACAAATATATACAAGCTATAGAAAAACTTTGTATATATTATCATATGAAACGGTAACATATATTGTCGATGTGTTTTAACATCATTACATTTTCAACAGTATAATCAACACTGTATAACTACATATCCAGGAGTCCCATGAATCCAAATGTGTAATCTTTACCAACAAAAGTGACAAAAGATGAGTTGTAGAGTAGGAAAAAGCATACAAAAATTTTACAAAATGACCAAAATATAAACACTTTGTTGTATCATCGTGATTTCAATTGGTCTGATTTTCATGAAAAGGCATGTGATAGTAACCACTGCTTCCCACTGTTGATTGTTCTTCAATATGCCAATGACCACAATCTAGTTGCAAAGCTTCTTTGGATAGCCTGTCCGCTAGCCAATGTCGCTCCTTGTAGAGATGAGTAAAAGAGATAGTGTCAAATAAATTGATTAATCTCATTACTTCCTCATATATTGGAACAAGACAGGAAATGTAACATCATTGAACTCCCTTTGCCCAGTTGATGATTAACATTGAGTCACCAAATACTTGCAATGTTTTACAACCCTTCTCCACAACAAATAATAAAATTAGTTTTAAAGCCATTATTTCAGCATAATTATTTGTTCTAGCCCCCAAACCCAATTTGATAAGGTAGTAATGTGATGTTGATAAATATAGACAACCACCCCCTCCACACAAAATTTGATCCTCTAATGCAGCCCCATCAAAGTAACCCAAAGGCCTGGAGTTATCATAAGTTTCCTCCCTAACAATTCAAGTAAGATTGATCCCCTCTCCTCCCAATTTAGCGAAGTAATCAAGGATAACAGTACACATTGCAGCCACTCTAGTTGGCGTAGTGACCTCATCTTTGAAAATAGCATTGTTCCTAGCCATCCAGATCCCCAAAACTATGATGACAGGAAAAACCCTTGATTCATAGTTCTTTATCGCATTCATCCAATCCTTCAAGGCGTCACCAAAGGAAATATGATGTCAATGCCAGTGAGTATTTGACAAGGTTTGGGAATCTTCCCAAACCCCCCTAGTGAATACACAATGCATGAAAAGGTGATTCACAGTTTCCAGTTGTTCTTTGCAAAGTGTATACCATCCGAGAGCATTGAACCGCCTCTTTTGAAAATTGTCCCAAGTTGGTATTTTGTTCTCCAAGATCGACCAGACCAAGATCTTCTCTTTTGTCGGGCAGTGTTGTTTCCAGAGTTTCTTCCACCACCATAGTTGTTCTCGTTGGTGTATATCCACACTTAGATGTACATATCCTGCTTTTGGATAATATATCCCTCCTAGATCACCGTCCCAGAGTAACTCGTCTACCCTATCAGTCAAACGAATATTGGAAACCTTTAATGCTTGTACATACATGTCCCAATGAATTATATCATCATCATTAAGTCTGAGCCTCCTCCCAGTCAACCATCCTTATTGCCAAATATTGGTTGTGGTTGGGTCCCCAACTTGTGCTAAGTGTATATACCCCTCACGCGCTAACTGCAAATGAGTCCCATCATTCAATATATGTCCATGATTACTTCTTGCCCACATATCCAATCCAATATGGACCATCCTACCCAAACCAATCCTCCATGCCAAACCATTCCCAATCAAGGCAAAATCCTTAATCACCGCTTTCCAAATAATAGAGATACCATAAATTCTTTTGATTGCGTCTTGTACCCAATAAACAATCGATAGAAGCACAATATATTTCTGGTGTACTACTCTGGTCCAGAGGCTGGAAGTGTTGATCAATCTCCAAGTACACTTAGCTACGAGAGATTCGGAGAATAGAAATATGTTTTTCAATCCCCATCCCCCTAAGGCCTTTAGAACCGCAATTCTCCCCCATCAGACCCACGACATCACCTGCTTTTCCTTGCTGTCCCTACACAAATAGGAAAAATAGAATTTCCTTGCTTTTTCCAAGATGCATTTTGGGATCCAAGATAAGGACATCCAATAAATAGGGATTGCCTCTAGTACCGACTTAATCAGTACCAGCCTCCTAGCCCTTGACAACCACTTATGACTCCAAAACTTTAGCCTTTTTTCTAATTTTGCAATGAGCCACATCTAGTCTATCTTCCTGTAATCATTTGGCTTTAACCGAAATCCAAGACATTTCATCCCCACATCTAGCATTAGCAAAGTTAATGGTAGATTTATGATCATTGATCATAATACTTGTAGCCCTTTTAAAGAGTGAAAAACCTTCACACAATTTATCAGTATCTCGCCTTGATCCGTCACAAAAAAATAATATATCATCTACAAAGAGCAAGTGGGAGATGTACATCACTGGAGAAATTTTTATTCATTTGAAAGTACCTAAGTTCTTTTCCTCCTCCAGAAAACAACTGAGACCTTCTTCCACCATAAGGAAGAGTAGTGATGACAAAGGGCACCCTTGTCTTAACCCTCTTTCAGCATGAAAAAAGGAGGTAGCTTTGCCATTAAGCAAGATAGATAATGAAACAGTTGATAGGCAATCCATTACTCAATTTGTAAATTCCATCCCAAAACCAAGGTGTATCATTAACATCCTAATATAAATCCAATTTACTTTGTCATGTGCTTTAGAAAGATCTATTTTCACTATTTCCCCTTTAAGTTTTATGGTTTTCATAGTGTGCAAACCTTCTTGTTCTACCGTAATTGCCTCATGTATCTGCCTACCCGTCAGAAAACCAAATTGTTCACTTGAAATATTTCTAGAAAGAATATATTTTAAGCTTCTACTAATAACTTTTGAAATAATCTTACAAAGATAGTTGCATAAGGAGAATGGTCGAAAATCATCAAAGGAGGAGGGCTTATCCGTCTTTGGTATAAGGGATATAAAGGTTGAGTTTAAAGGATCATGAATATGACCATTCACCCGAGATTCTTCCACCACCTTCAATACGTCATGACCCATCAAATCGAAGAAACCCAGGTAAAATTCTATAGGGCATCCATCGAGCCCAAAACTTTTTCCCTTTTGAAAAAAGTGAATGACTTCCATAATTCCTTCTCTGTGACTACTGCCATTAATTTTTTATTGTCCTCCTCCTCCACAAAATGTGGAAATAACCTAGCTACTTGTATAATTTCTGCAATGGAAGTCCCCTCATGGTCCTTGAACAGGTCCTGAAAATACTCAATTCCCATGGAAGCTAGTCCTACAAAAGTGTGAACTACTTCTCCATTCCCCTTCTTTAATTCCCAAATTGTATTTGTCGTTTCCTGCCTTTGGCATACACATGAAATAATTTTGTATTCTCATCCCCACATGAAAGCCATAAAGCACAACTCTTTAACCTCCAGTAAACTCTTCGCCTTTTCTCCAACCTAACCAAATTATGTTTTTCATCGCGAGTTATAAAACCCCAACCATTACCATACCACATATCCTGTAGAAAATGTTTAATGTGTCTCATTTCCTGTTCCTCTTTAACAGTTTTTTCACGAGCCCAAGTAATAGTTGCTTGTTTTCTCCTTTTTAAGTTTTCCAAAAACTAAAAAATCGCATGATTTTGATATTTAGGCTCAATAGGGATCCACAACCCTCTAACCATAGCTTGATAATCTAGATCCTTTAACCATCCCTACAAATATTTAAATGGACTAGGGGCTCTCCTTCCCCTACCTCTTAGCTCCACCACTATCGGACTATGATATGATTCACCACCACGGGAAACCCATTGTCCGACCAATGCAATGGACTCAATCAATCCCTCCACCATCAAGAACCAATCCAGTCTTTTTTCCACCCTGTCGTCCCCAATCCTTCTATTTCTCCACGTTGGATTAAGTTTTGTGAGTTCAATGTCCATCAACCCATACTGATCCAACAAGTTTATAAAATAATTGGTTAGTGGATCTGGAACTGATCGAGGTCCCCAATATTCTGCAGAACCTAAGGAGAAGTTAAAGTCTCCACCAATAATAACCTCCCTTTCAGAAAACCAAGAACACTTAGCAATAGATTCCCAATATATCTGCCTGTCTAAATAGGGTCCATAGACGTTTACAAGAGTCATTGGATGACCCAACTCTTTAGAGAATATATTCAACTCGATCCCTAATTCAAAACCCCAAACACTCTCACAATTACACTTCTTTAACAACCACCCAGTAGCCAATCCCCCTGAGCGACCCCTGGCATCAACCACAGCAAAATCCCATCCAGGAAGCAATGATTCTAAGACCACCACCACTGATTCACTAACCCACAAAGTTTCCTATAGAAAAATTACCTTCGAAGATAAACAATCCACCAACCTTCGTAAAGGCGATTTTTTGGAAGGGTTCACCAAACCTCGACAGTTGAAAGACAAGATTTTCATGAGGGAACCTCCCCTTGGGTTTTCTTTTCTCTAAGCTCCCATTCGATGGATGATTTCCTACCCAAGGCCAAATCAATTCTGGTCTGATATTGAGCCAAAAGAAGGTGAGACTTTCTACCCCAACCTCTGACAGATGAGGTAAGGAACCCAGTCCATGCCTCCCAACGCGACCTCACCACCCACTAAGAAATACTCTTTTATAATGGACCTGTTGTGCAAAGTGTACCAGACCGTATTGTCATCTACGGACGAGTTTTTGGAGACCAACGAGGTCACACATGGTGAGGGGTTAGTTTCACCTTTAGACGATACCAAAGGAAAAGATGACAGGGGGTAGTAGAAATTGTACTAGTGGAAACCCTAGGAGGGATGGGACCATATTCCCCTAAAAACACATATATACCCGATGAATTTGAAGGAATAAACAAGAAAGCCAATGTGACACCAGGGACCAACATTCCCAACGAAGAGGCCAAAGGTGTGGTTATGGTGGGAGGATAAAATCCCCAACAGTTGGAACCTAACAAAATACATGAACAAGATTTGAAGGAGGAGGGAAAGAAGTGGCCCTAAGAGGGATGGAACCTTTGACTCCCTGTTACAGGTGAATCCTCCTGTGGACAAGTGGATTCCCTCTTGGACTCTAGACTCCTAAGGCCAAGACACAAAAGTTCTTAACATGGACACTGACATCCTTTTAGATCTAATCAAGCTAATATAAGAAAGAGGAGAAGAAAGATATGTACCTTATTAACGATGTTTGTCCTTGCAAAGTCCAGGCTGAGCTTCGATCCTAAGCTCCCTGATAGGTCCTGTAGAACAAACAAAGATACAGTGGAATCCCTACTCTACTGAGATTATCTCAAATATAGATCCATCTACTACAAACAAACTCTTGTAGAACAAGCATAAGTTTGAAAGAAACAGGTCAAGCATTGATTATTAATGAGAACAAGTAAAAGTACTTACAATCCTTTGAATGAAGGTGCAACAGCTTCTTCCAGTTCTCCTTGTCCAACCCCTTTGCTCAAGTAATCTCCATTGTTTTCTGTATGTTGCCTATGATATCATAGGTTTCATACCTCCAATTTTTTCTATCAATACCACTTATAGGATCATAAGTTTGGTATCAATCTCTAGTCTCTACTATACCTTTAACCATGATAAGGCATCCTTATATAACCTTGGAGAGGCCCAACCACTTGAGATATATTTGGGATAAGTTGAGGATTCCTCTCCTTCAGTTGAGGATCTTCCCTAAGATCATGCCTTGACCCAAGATTCAAACCCAACTACCTTCAGATATTGAGGGGATTGTCCCTTGATTTCCTCCAACAAACCAAAAATTCGCTCAAAAAGGGTAGCACTCCCACAAAAGGGTGCACATGGCGCTCAAACACTCCCCCAAAGAGGCCCAGGGAGCGCTAGCACTCCCTGACAGTGGGTAGGGGAGCGCTCCTCTCCAAAATCCATTTTTGAGTGGTTATTTTAGTGGCAAAAGGCTTGTACTTCTTGTCAACTGGTTTCTCTTCTTCAAAACTAGTCTTTGAGGTGTCTTAAGTGTCCCTATGATGTCGTTAGAGGCACGGCATAAGCAAGGTGGCAGTATGATGTTTGTGACACTTGCAACACTTATGATCAAGATGCGACACTTGTGGACAAGATGCGACACTTACAACACTTGTAATGACGACACTTGCGACACTGTTGAAGTGAGTAATTTTGAGGTGTAACAGATTGCCCCCCAAAGTACGAAGTTAGAAGACGATGATGACTGAAGTACTTTGTATACTTTTTTGAGCAAGGGTATGGACACAGAGAGGCTGGAAAAATCTGCACACAACCATCAAACAAATATTATGACATGTTTCAAACCCAAGGCAGGCATACCTATGCTTGAGTGATAAAGACTTTTTAGGTATGGCTGCCATAAACTACACTGAGGATCCATAATTATATTGACAAAAAGGTATATCCACTGAAGATACAATGTGGATCTATACTCCTATGACCTGAACTGATCGTAGCCACGAAGAATACACAATGGATCTACGAGATGACAAGACATAGCCACAACCAATACAAAGTGGATCTATGTAACAGTATACGTGTCATAGTTCAAAAGAACTCCTTTGAAACCTGGGCAAAGTACATATAAGAGTGATGACTTAACCCAGGGTCTTCTTACCGATCCCGATGTAGTATGAATCTAACCATGTGAATAGATGTCCTGATGTCGAACATGGCAGAAACCACTTGATTACCAATCAATGATGTAAACCATTACCAAGCACGAGGGAGATCACCATTGATGTCAATGATTCCCAAGGTAATCTAGTACATTCCAACGAATGTGAATGGATGAGATGAAGTCAAACATCTGTGGAATCATCCGATCAGAGGTCAATGATGTAAACCCATTGTCGAACATGAGGAGGCTTGCCATTGAGGCATGCAGGTCCCAAGGTACTAACTGGTTTCTAAGTCTAGTTCCTAGATAATGTGTTGAAGTCGACATGAATAGACTCGTCGAAGGAGGGCCTTGATGTATCCCC
>JZKD02S0320730.1:294459-321168 GCA_000966675.3 Picea glauca
TTCTTCAATTATTTCTTGCATTTATAATTTTACCTCAAACATATTTAGGGTCTCTTCAACCCTTCTTACCGATTTCCTCTTCAACTCTATTGGTAGTCTCTTGATCTATGACCTTTGGTTTCTCATGATTTTGACAATGATTATTTTCTTCTTTTAATCCTTTAACCTCATTAATTAGTATTTGATTACAGTTTCAGAAGGTAACAATTTCTTCATTCTTATTTTTTAATGCTTCCTTTGAATCATTCTTATCCTTATTGAATTTGATTGTTTCCCTGCTTTATACTCTTAACCTCCTTAAAGAATCCTTCATTAAGGGCTTGCATCTTGGAGAACTCATCACCCTTCTCTGTAAGCTATTATTTGTGTTCTTCACCATACTTATGCAATTTGGATACTCTCCTTCCACTCTTCTTTTCCCATTATGTAATTAATCCACTCTCTTGTAATTCCTTTAGAACATCCTTCCATGCCCCATTATCTTTATTTCTATATTTTGGCTAGCTATCTAAGAAAACCTTTTTAAATTCCTCATTTTAGAGATTATTCAACTCATCTTTGTCTATACAAAACCACCATTTATAAGCCTCATCATTGATGGTGCTTCATATCCCATTCGTCCATTATTTTGGAATTGTAGAAAGATATGTATTCCTCAATACCATAACCACTAATATCTCCTTTGAACATCATCTTATTCACTAATTGGGGATTATTAAATACCCCTAACTTCACATTGTTTATCCAAAATCATTACAAACCTTTTTAAAAATATGGTATCCTTATTTTCCTCTTTTGATGTATTTTGAATAATTTTGGTTGCACCTTCCAATCAAAGGTTATGCCAATTTTAAATTAAAATACCTTTTTAAGTTCTTATATGGGGACCGCTCTATAGATCGATCCTATACCCAATGTATCGCTGGTTTTTTTGTGCCACTAAGTTTGAAATTTCATCTTAACATCATAATATGTCTTCTTTACAATGTCACATGTTACATTAGATTTGGATGTGCCATTATAAAATTATGCCCACTCTCCCAAAATTTGTTGATTTTCACCCTTACTTAGAAAGCAAATTTATATAGATCCCAACTCCTTTAATTTCCCCTGACATGTTTAACATTCCAACATGTAGCTCATTGTTATGTCTTCTTTCCAATGGCATTGGTATCATTTCAATTAGACCTCAAAAAAATCAAATATACTTGTTTTAGTAACCCTTTATATTTTTACACAATTTCTAGGATTGGCTAAAATTACACTTGTATAGACTCTTGTAGATTGTCACTTTGATATTCCAACACCTTTGTTGCTGAAATTTAAAACATATATAGTTTAGTTTGTCCTCTTTCCTAACCTTCAAGTCTCACTTGTTTTTAAGTTACTTAGCAGATGTTAGAGAGAAAACCTTGCAAAGTGTTGTCCAAGGTTCCCAAACCAATAATCACTCCCTTGGAAACCAAATGTTATGAACCCAATGACTGCAATAGCATGATAAACTAGCATACAACAATATATACCAAATATAGTCATGGATCACAATCCCCAAAGTGATAATAATGATAAGTTACACAATAACTGCTTTTATATTGGGATAACAACTCACAAATAACCAAAGTACATCCATATATCAAAATTATAAGTCGTCGTGTACAATAAGGACTCTATTGACCTCTATATCCCTCATTTTCTTTGTGGGCCCACTATTACGTCCATTCCTATTACATATACATTCAACTAGGCCATATGTACTCCCATTAAGGTCATAACAACCCTCATTCATTGCGCTTTGGTAGGACAATTTTAGTTGTAAGACAACAAAAATAATCTAAAAGAGATGAGAGTAAATTGTAATATATTTTCAATTCACATACTTACCAAGTTCAATGGTTGATGTAGTTGCTATTTGATGAATTTTCTCCACTCAACCAATTTTCCTTCAATGCACAATTGTGTGATAGGATATAATCATTATATGGAGAGCATATAATTTTCCTCCATTCCAAGACTATGTAGAGCATCCTCACTATTGTTGAGAGAATAAGGTTTTTATATTTTCTTCATTGTTGTCTAGTGATGCAGGAGCATTGCCTTCAAAGTCAAAGACGCAAGTGTGGAGGCAAAGAAACGACATCTCAGCATGACAGAGTTCAAATCAATAATTAACTCAGGAGTAAATCGAGTTGTTGAGATATTTTGGAAACAACATTTTTAAATATGTCGTGTTTGTAAAGTCGTATAGGACTGCAAGGGGTTGCAGATATGGAGTGTTGACTCTTATCTGGCAATAATTGTTAGTTATTGTAATAGGAAAAAGTAGGTAACCGCTAAGAGTTGATAAGATAGATTGGAGACAGGATGACGAGAGCTCATGGAGCCAGTCCTTAGATAGTTTGTTGTTGTATTGTAAAATTATTAGGAGGATTATGAGATAGAGATAAAAAAAAGCATAATAGAGTAGAAGAAAGACGCAATGGAGAACTGTAAGATTATATGCTTTGTTTCATGAATGAATAGAACAGACAGAATTGTCCCAAATCCTTGGACTATGTTCATTTGAGTGTGTGATTGAATGAATGTTATATTATGTGTGTATGCGATTCAATTCATTTCATTCATGTGTGATTGTTCAAGAGTTGATCATATGAGTTCGTGACAAAACTGGATAAGTTTCAATTGTTTCTCTTCTAAAACTCATATGCAAGGTGTGCATCTTGAATGCAAGGAGTGCGACAATTGAGTCTCATATTGACTTAGAGGAGTTCAAAGAGAACAAAAGAAACTTAGACTAGGTGTAAGGAGTGCACAACGTCAATGAACCAGAACAGAGGAACGTCATGTGGGTGAGAAGAATTTCTTCTCAAGAAATCCTTCGATCTGAGTTATCGAAATCCAGAGAATGCAAGGAGCGTGTGAGAAGTCAGAATCCTTTAAGGATCAAGATCATAAGGGATAGCACTTTTCAGAAGTGTTGACGAGATCCAAGAGTCAGACTCGCAGGAAGAACAAAGGTTCGAAACCTTTAAAGACTGATAAATACTCTAAGTCGGAAGAAATCAAAAGCTCAGGAGGGGAAGCGACAATGGCCATTGGATCATAGAGCAAAGGATCAACAACTATTTGATCTGTGTAAGGTGCACGAGCCTTAACGCTTTGCGCGCACAGGAGAGAGAACCTATCAACGTTTGAGACTTGATATTTCCAAAGCCCGAAGACCCAGAAAGCCGAAGTGAAATCTCAATCGTTCGAACATCCAAAGTGGACCTGAGCTGTCAGATCGACCAAGTGAATCTGAGTCGTCAGATATCGTAAGCTCAAGAGGAGGCAAGCTTGAAACTTGATATTCCCGAAGCGCGAAGGGCCAGAGAGCTTAAGCGAATCTGGACCGTTACATCCAAAAGGGTATGTGTCGGCGGGTCATGAGATCTAGAGGAAGGCAAAGGTGAAATATTGAAACATCTAAATCTCGAATAGCTGAAGATTTGAGAGTCATTGATATGCAAGAGGACACTTTTCAATAGATCGCGAGCTCCAGGTAAGGTGTAGTAGGGTTTCGGTTTGAGATCTGAGATTGTCGAATCCCAAAGATCCGAAGTAAATCTGGACCGCTAGATCTAGAGGAGACGTGGCGTGAATCCATGGACTTCAGGTAAAGTTCGAAAGTGATTCATAGCCATTGGATCTAAGAGAGACGTGTCATAGATCCATGCACTCCAGGTAAAGACCCGAAGTAATACTCCATTGTCAGATCAGGAGGACATGCATTAGTGGATTATAGCCTTGGATAAAAGTCATTGGGAAGAAGGGTGAAGTTTGAGATTTGAGATCTCAGAAGTCCAAAGACCCGAAGGAGATCTCAATAGTCGATCGAGAAGGGGGTCACAGGATCATTGATCTAAGTTGAAAGGTCAAACATCCAAAGTGAAGGTAGGACTGTTGATTGGAGGACAGGTGTCCGCAGATCGTCAACTCTGGAAGATTGATGTACAAAAGAAAGCAAGGTTTGAGATTTCAAAACCCCAAAGTCTGGAATCGCAAAGAGATCTCGACCGTTGGTCAAGAAGGGGCAGATATGGTCCGAAGACTTGAAAAGCACATATCTGAACCGTTAGTTCAGACAATATCATCAAGATTGCGAGATCGACGATCCCATAGCATTTCATAGGTAGGATTTGTGCGGTCTTTAAAATGTTGAGGGTGGGTCGTAATCGCGTGGTCACATGAATTCGTCGCCCAAGGTCACATTGAGAGGGGGCTTATTAGAAAAATAGCTAACGCCCAATACTCTGAGATTTCACAGGAGAGCGAAAGGGAAGGTTGTGGGTGCTCTCAGACCTGCACCAAGGAGCCGAAAGGGCATTTGTTTAGATACAGAAGGGGACCGTTAAGGTTACAGAGAGTCATTTGACTCAAGAATCGGAGGTCCTTTGACCGGGAGGTCGTGTATCCCTACGGGGGAGTAGGGGGGTTGCATCAGAGATGATATTGAGATTGTTTGTAGACAACAAGTAAAGGAGAAAGGAGGTAAGTTGGTATCATTTGTGGTATCAAGAATTTGATTTTTGTTTGTAGGTGATGTAGTGGAATTATGCCACCCAGAAGGTGTAGAGCGAATGCAGAAATGGAAGAAGAAATGAGGTGACTCTGAATGAGGTTGGACGCCATGGAAACAACACAGAGGAGAGCACCATACGTTGGATATATCAATGAAGCTGAGAGCGAGGAGATAAAGGTCGAAGAAAATGTAGCAGAGGATGTTGCACAAGATCGCTTAATAAAAGTTGTTTCAAAGATAAGAGTCAGAGCGAAGATAAAGGTACCAATGTATGAAGGCAATTTGGAAGTTGAACAATTGTTGGATTGGGTACGAGCTATGGAAAATTAATTTCATTACGAAGATATTGAAGAAGACAAGATGGTGAAGCATGCAGTGACAAGACTGAAGGGTCATGCAGCGCTATGGTGGGATGAACTGCAAGCCAAACGCAGGAGAAATGGTAAGCATAAAATTAAAAGTTGGGATAGGATGGTAGCCAAGCTGAAAGCCAAATTTATCATGAAGGACTATCAAATCAATCTATTCAGAAGATTGCAGAACCCGAGACATAAGAGTTTATCAGTAAAGGAGTACACTGAGGAATTTTACAGACTGAACATCAGGGCTGGACATAAAAAGAATGAAGATGAGAAAACAACCAGATATATCAATGAGCTGAGATATGAAATCCAAGAGGAGATCAACATGATGTATGTTAGTAAAGTCGAGGATGCTTTTCAAGCAGCCTTGAAAGATGAAGAGAAATTGGCCAGGAAGCAAAGCCAACGAAGCATAGGAGGAAATTCAAGCAGAGGTAAGGGAACCAGCAGAGATAAGTTCCAAAAGCCGAAGCATGAAGCTGACAAACAACATAGTCACCATGAGAAAGGTGGAAGTTCTAAAGAAGGACAACATGGAGGAATAATCTCTTTTTCCAAAGGAAGAGCCAAAGGAGGTGAAGTTAGATGTTATACTTGTGGAAAATCAGGGCACAAGTCTTGGGAATGTCCCGAGAGAAAGAAAGAAGAAGGAGGTGAAGCACACGTCGTTGAAGAACAAAAGAATGTGGAAGCAGAAGTAGCAGAAGGAGGAAAGAACCTCATGATGATGAAAATTCTTCTTAAAGCGAAGAAGGAGGTAAAGGAACCAGTTTGGCGAACAAGTTTGTTCAAAACTGCTTGCAACACGAAAGACAAAGTTTGCAAGGTGATCATAGACAGTGGGAGCACTGACAATCTAGTATCCACGGAGATGGTGGAGAAACTGGAGCCGAAGACAACTGCACATCCAAACCCATACAAGGTATCATGGTTGCAGAAAGGACATCAAGTAATGGTAAGTCAACAATGCCAAGTTGAATTTAAAATAGGAGGTTATAGGGATGAAATATTGTGTGATGTAATTCCTATGGATGTCTGTCATATTTTATTGGGGAGACCATGGGAGTTTGATAGAAAAGTTATTCATGATGGAAGAAATAATACTTGTACCCTAGAAAAGAATGGTAGGACACATGTGTTGTTACCCATAGAAGACAAAGAACAAAAGAGGGAAGCTCGTTCGAGTAGACTTCTCATGAGTGGGAGGGAACTCTTGAATGAAGTCAAGAAGGAAAAAGAAATATAGTTTGTTGTAGTGAGGAAGCCTAGAGTTATCCTTACAAATACTTCTGTGGAAGAATTACCTGAAGAAATCCAGGAACTGTTAGAAAACTTTGCTGACATAGTAGTGGATGAGTCACCTCACTCATTGCCACCCATTAGGAGTATAAGACATCACATTGAGCTAGTTACCAAACAAAGAAGCTTATAGGTTGACACTTAGAGAGAATGAGGAAGTCAAAAATCGAGTCCAAGAGTTGTTGTATAAAGGGTTAGTCAGTGAAAGCCTAAGCCCATGCGCAATACCAACTGTGTTAAGCCCAAAGAAGGATGGAGGATGGAGAATGTGTACAGATTCCAGAGCCATCAACAAGATAACTATTAGGTACAGATTCCCTTTACCAAGGATGGATGATTTGATGGATTGTTTGAGTGGGGAAAGCTATTTTTCCAAGATAGAATTGAAGAGTGGATATCATCAAATAAGAATGAGAGAGGGAGCTGAATGGAAAACAACATTCAAGACAAATGAAGGATTGTTTGAATGGCTGGTCATGCCATTTGGGTTGACAAATGCACCAAGCACATTTATGAGATTAATGAATGAAGTATTGAAAGACTTCATAGGCAAATTTATCATAGTATATATGGATGACATACTGATCTTCAGTAAGACAAAAGGAGAACACTTAAGACATCTGACATCAGTGATGGAAAAGTTGCAACAAGAGAAATTGTTGATAAATCTGAAGAAAAGCTCTTTTATGAAGAAGGAACTCATATATTTGGGTTTTGTGATTTCTTCAAATGAATTGAAGATGGATCCATAAAAGGTGAGAGCAATCAAAGAATGGCCATCACCAAGAAACATATTTGAGGTAAGAAGTTTTCATGGGTTAGCGAGTTTTTATAGAAAGTTTATTATAAATTTCAGTGGCATATGTACGCCCATGCTGGACACTGTGAAGAAGAAACACAAGTCTTTTAATTAGACAGAGGAAGCTGGAAAAAGTTTCAAAGTGTTGACAGAGAAAATCACATAACAACCAATTCTGGAAAAATATTTCAGGTGAGATGTGATCCAAGTGGATTAGCTATTGGAGCAATCTTGAGTCAGGATAATAGGCCAGTTTCTTATTTCAGTGAGAAGTTGAATGACACCAAGAAGAAGTATTCCACATATGATAAATAATTTTATGCAACAATTCAAGCTTTGAAGAAGTGGAGGCACTATCTAATTCCTAAAGAAATTGTCTTGTACAATGATAATCAAGCTTTACAGTTTATTACCAGACAAGAAAAGTTGAATCAGAGACATGCTAAATGGGTAGAAGTTATGCAAAATTTTACTGTTGTTTTTAAACATATTGTTGGAATTTCTAACAAAGTTGTGGATGCTTTGAGCAGGAGGAGTTTGATTGTACATGAAATCCAAGTGGAGACATTAAGGTTTGAAAACCTCAAGGAAATGTATCGAGAAGATTCAGATTTCAAGGAAGATTATGAGGCATGCAAGAATCCTTTGTTGGGAGACAGAAGCCCATGGACTGAATATTTGATGCAAGATGGATTATTATTCAAGGGAAGCCAATTATGAATACCAAGACGCTCAATGAGAGATAACATGCTAAAAGAGAAACACAATGGAGGTTTAGCTGGACATTTTGGTCATGATAAGACATTTGCATAGCTGAGCAATTCGTATTATTGTTTGAGCATGAGAGCATAGGTGAAAAAGTTTGTGAACAAATGCAAAATTTGTCAGTATGCAAAAGGGAGACAACGAAACACTGGTTTGTATCAGCCATTACCAATTCCAGAGAGGCCATGGGATGCAATCAATATGGATTTTGTTTTTGGGATTGCCTAGAACTCAAAAAGGGAGCGATTTCATATTTGTTGTGGTGGACAGATTTTCAAAAATGGCACATTTCATACCATGCCATAAGACAAATGATGCTACACACATAGCCAATTTGTTTTTCATAGAAGTAGTGAGACTACATGGATTGACTAGGAGCATAGTCTCAGACAGGGACACCAAATTTGTAAGACACTTTTGGAGGACTCTATGGAAGAGGCTGGGGACAAACTTGTCCTTTAGTTCAACATACCACCCTCAGAAAGATGGACAGACTGAAGTAGTAAACATGAGTCTGGGAAACTTTTTGAGAAGTTTAGTCAATGAGCAAAGTCGTCAATGGGATCAGATTTTGGCACAAGCAGAATTTGCATTCAACAATTCAGTGAACATGAGCACAGGGAAAATTCCATTTGAAATTGTGTACGGTATACAACCAAGAGGGATTATAGAGTTGAGAGATATGAATCAAGATGATTTCAGAAGTGCTAGAGCAGAGGATTTTGAAACAGAAATGCAGAAACTCAATGACAGAGTCAGAGAGCAACTACAGGACATCGGCCAGAAATACAACATAGTTGATCAGAAGAGGAGAGAAGTTCAATTCGAAGTTGGAGATGAAGTTTTAGCTCATTTGAGAAAAGAGAGGTTTCCAAGGGGGAACGTATAACAAGTTGAAGATGAAGAAGATAGGACCATGCAGGATTCTCAGAAAATTCACAGCCAATGCTTATGAAATTGAGTTGCCATACAATGTTGGGATATCACTGATATTCAATGTTGCAGACCTGTATGCTTATAGGAGAGATGAGGCAGGAGAATCAGATGATCATAAAGAAGTTCAGTGGGAAGAACAATTGCCCACAACAGAAAAACCTCATATGGATAAAATCATTGAACAAAGAGATGGAAAGAAGACCGGGAGGAAGACATATCCTGAGTATTTAGTGAAGTGGAAAGATCATCCAATGAAAGATGCAAGTTGGGTCACAAAACTTGATATTTTGAAGCATGGAAAAATAGTGCAGGAGCTCATGGACAGGAGTCTATGAAAATTTTAACCAGAGGAGTATGATGAAGGAGCATCACCTTCAAAGTCAAAGATGTAAGTGTGGAGGAAAAGAAACGACATCTCAACATGACAGAGTTCAAATCAATAATTAACTCAAGAGTAAATTGAATTGTTGAGATATTTTGGAAACAACATTTTTAAATATGCCATGTTTGTAAAGTCGTATAGGACTATAAGGGGTTGCAGATATGGAGTGTTGACTCTTATCTGGCAATAACTGTTAGTTATTGTAATAGGACAAAGTAGGTAACCTCTAAGGGATGATAGGATCGGTTGCAGACAGGACGACGAGAGCTCGTGGAGCTAGTCCTTAGATAGTTTGTTGTTGTATTGTAAAATTATTAGGAGGATTATGAGATAGAGATAAAAAAAGCATAATAGAGTAGAAGAAAGACACAGTGGAGAACTGCAAGATTATATAATTTGTTTCATGAATGAATAGAACAGACAAAATTGTCCCAAATCCTTAGACTGTGTTCATTTGAATGTGTGATTGAATGAATGTTATATTCTGTGTGTATGTGATTCAATTCATTTTCTTCATGTGTGATTGTTCAAGAGTTGATCATATGAGTTCGTGACGAAACTAGATAAGTTTCAATTGTTTCTCTTCTAAAAATCATATGCAAGGTGTGCATCTTGAACACAAGGAGTGCTTCGATCGAGTCTTGGATTGACTCAGAGAAATTTAGAGAGAACAAAGGAAACTTATACCAGGTGCAAGGAGTGCACAGTGTCAAGAAGTGACCAAGCGTCGAAGAACCAGAACATAGGAACGCCAGGTGGGTGACAAGAATTTCTTCTCAAGAAATCCTTCGATCTGAGTTATCAAAATCCCGAGAGCGCAAGAAATGCGTGGGAAGTTGGAATCCTTTATGGATCAAGCTCAGAAGGAAAAACACTTTTCAGAAGTGTTGACGAGATCCAAGAGTCAAACTCGCAGGAAGAACAAAGGTTCGAAACCTTTGAAGACTGATAAATCTTCTAAGTCGAAAGAAATTAGAAGCTCGGGAGGAGGAGCGACAATGGTCGTTGGATCATAGGGAAAAGGATCATCAGTCGTCTGATCTTTGTAAGGTGCATGAGCCTTAATGCTTTGCACGCATAGGAGAGAGAACCTATCAAGGTTTGAGACTTGAGATTTCTAAAGCCCGAAGAGCCAGAAAGCAGAAGTGAAATCTCAGTTGTTCGATCAATCGAAGCGAACCTGAGTTGTCGGATCGGCCAAGTGAATCTAATACATTAGATATCGTAAGCTCAAGAGGATGCAAGTTTAAAACTTGAGATTCCCAAAGTGCGAAGGGCCGAAGAGCTGAAGCGAATTTGGACCGTTAGATCCAGAAGGGTACGTGTCAGCGAGTCGTGAGATCTAGAGGAAGGCAAAGGTGAAAGATTGAAACATCCAAAGCTCGAATAGTCGAAGAGTTGAGAGTCGTAGATCTGCAAGAGGACACTTGTCAATAGATCATGAGCTCCGGGTAAAGTGTAGCGGGGTTTCAGTTGAGATCTGATATTGCCGAATCCCGAAGATCCGAAGTAAATCAAGATCGTCATATCTAGAGGAGACGTGGCATGAATATGTGATTTGTAGCCATCAAATCTAAGAGAAACATGGCATAAATCCATGCACTTCGAGTAAAAACCTAAAGTGATCCTTGATCGTCAGATCAGGAGGACACGCGTCAGTGGATTATAGCCTCGGATGAAAGGCATTGGGAAGAAGGGTGAAGTTGAGATTTGAGATCTCAGAAGTTGGAAGACCCAAATGAGATATCGTGTAACGTCCTTGACCATCCATGTTGGGCCACACTACACCATAAGACTCTTACTGTTCTCTCTGCGGAACATACTGCAACATACCCAACATCCAACTGAGCTATACCACATAAATTTTTTGAACTACATGCAATTAAAATATACACTCACAGAACTCTTGCAAAAGCATTATATATAAAACGTAAACATACAAATACATCTGTAAATACACGAATTCACACTGAAATAACAGTAAACATATACAGGAAATACCTATAAAAAAATAAACATAGTTATAACCACACATATGATAACCCATAAAAATAAACACGTAAATAACAATGCAACATGTAAATTTATCATACAATTGGCACTTATCTTGGTAAGAATGTCACCAACTGCGTGCAGACCTTCCACAAACCTCCCAGCCTTAGACCACATTGTTCATCACTCTCAATGGTGAGTCACCCCCGAGATGGGACTAAACTCCACCTGGGTAAAGGGATTTCCTAACCAGGCTAAAGGCTCATAGACAACAGGAAAGACTTTGTCTTAGGTGCCAACTCAAACTAACAACCTACAGTCCCTCATTCCCCACATGCCTGTCCCACCCAGGAAGCGTGCCCCTTCTCTGCTCAACAGTCCTTCGACTGCCCTACTTCCTTTCTGGGCTTCAACAACAGGCCGGACAGGAAGTCTCAGAGCACTATAGTTGTAGTTCAACACCTTTAGGAAATCAATTCCCAACAATTCTCTCACCCAGAGAGAAATTGCTCACGGGACTGACAACCCGCCTCTTCAATATCCCATGGGCCTGACAACCCGCTTCTTCAGTCTAGCTCCCAAGCTAACTAGCTACACGAACAAAGAATGGCTATGGATACAAGTTTAGGTACAATCATGAAGATACGGAAGATAGCTCAATGGGTGTGTGAAATGCTCGTGCCAGATTGACCGGATGACTGAATGATGACAGGAATGATGGGGAGAATGATGGAAAATATGGGAAAATGAACTAAGTCCCAACAATATGTATGCATGTCCCCAACTTGACACTTGTCATTTCGGGAGCTACTCTGGCCCCACTTGTCCCCAACTTTGGAACTTAGGATAAAATAATTATCCATACTTTATGCTTTAAGAAATATTAATATAATATTCCTTTTTGGCTTAATCTCCCTAGCTTAGCCACTTTCCTTAACTTTGAGCCCTCCCTTTCCCTAACTAGTGGAGTTTAGTCCCCCGTCTCTTTTATCGTGGTCGGTCTTCGCGCAATGATGTATTTTATATTAATTGTGAGACATATACAAAACTAGGCGCACTGGCCTTTACCATCTAGGCTCTCTGGCCTAATCAAAACATAAGCATCCTAGCTTATAATATTTGGCTCACCAGCCTATAAAATGTAGCATATACACAAAAGGCTACCTGGCCTCAAAATCGCGCGCACTTATGTTGTTGTGCGCGGTATCCTGGAATATGCAAACTTCCTCATTTTACTGTGCAGTACATGCACGCACTATGCCATGAAATGTGCATACAAAATGATATCAAACAACTCACTAGCTTAAGTACATTTTCATTTACATTACATTTGGGTTCGGCCTAGCGATATTACAATCCCCTCCCCTTATTTATGCACTGTCCTCAGTGCATCATGTACCCATATACAACAAAGTTTCAAAAATCCTCAAAAAGATGTGAGTATTCTACCTGCATTGCATCCTCATGCTCCCAAGTAGCGTCATCGGGACCATACCAGGTCCATTGGACCTTTACAATCCCTATGGATCGATTCCGAAGCTGTTTGATTTTCTGGTCCAGAATGCGTACCAAATGCATTTGGAAAGCGCCTTCTTGCTCCCCCTGAATCACATTCCAATCAATAACATGATTAGCATCAAGTATATATTTCTTGAGTAATGATACATGGAATACATTATGAACAGACATAGATGGAAGTAATGCAATCATATAAGCCACTGGACCAATCCTCTCTAGGATTTCAAACAACCCACAATAGCGAGTTGTCAACTTTGAACAATTTCCCAACTTCAAGGAACTTCTGTTGGCTTTCACTTTCAATAATACATGGTCACCCACTTTAAATTCCTTGTGAGTTCTGCCCTTATCAACATAACTTTTCTGCTTGTCTTGGGCAACCTTTAAATTTGTTTTATTTTTGTCATTTTCTCCTCTATTTCCCTGAGCAAATTTGGGCCAACCACTGCTCTGTCTGTTGGGTTATCCTAGCTTACTGGTGTGTTGCACTTTCTACCATAAAGTGTCTCAAATGGGCTCATCTTTAGAGATACTTGGTACCCATTGTTATAAGCGAACTCTACCAAGTGTAGGTAGTCTTCCCATTTTGATGGTTTATCCTTCACATACATCCTCAACATATCTACAATCACCTAATTCACCCTCTCTGTTTGTCCATCTGATTCTGGATGATAAGTTGTACTAAAATTCAAATTTGTTCCAAATCCATTAAATAATCCCTTCCAAAATTTTGAGGTAAATTTTGGATCTCTGTCAAAGACAATTGTCTTGGGTATGCCATGTAATCTAGCAATTTCTTTCATATGAACATCAACAATGTTCGTTGCCTTGTGAGTGAGCTTATCTGGAATAAAATGGGTAGGTTTAGTAAGCTTATCCACCACTACCATGATAGAATCATGTTGCTTGTTTGTTCTGGGAAGTTTAGTGATGAAATCCATTGTTACAACTTCCCATTTCCACTCAGGAATGGGTAATGGTTGTAGCAAACCAGCTGCGTGTCTATGCTTAGCCTTTACTTTTTGACATTCCAAACATCTGGCAATAAAATCAACAACCTCTTTCTTCATGCCTAGCCAATAATATTGGCTCTCGACAACTGCAATAGTATTCTGATATCCTGGGTGCCCAGCATAAGGCACATTATGCATTTCTCTCACTATCGGGTTTTTCAATTCCTGAGAATTTGGTACATAAATTCTGCCCCTATACATGAGAATTTCATCATTATCTAGCTTATATTCCTCAATTTTCTGCTGCAAAATACCTTGTTGTAATTTTGTCACTAATTCCTTGTATTGCAAATTTGATTTGGCAGCCTCTATAATTATGTCTTTCAAATATAATTGGTACATGCTAATGGCTGTAACATGAAATTCATGCATTCTTCTGCTGAATGCACCAACCAATTTGTTCTATTTCCCCTTGATATACTTTATATCAAAGTCATATTCACTTAGAAACTCTAACCATCTGCTTTGCCTAGCATTTAGAGTTGGTTGATCAAATAAATATTTCAGACCATTATGGTATGTTCTCAGCTCAAACCTTTTCCCCATGAGGTAGTGTCTCAATTTCCTCAAGGCATGCACTATGGTTGCCAACTCCAAATCATGAGTAGCATAGTGTCTTTCATGCTCCTTTAACTTCCTTGACTCATAACATATAACAAACCCATTTTGACTGGGGACTCCACCAAGTCCCTCTTTACATGCATCTGTGCATACAATGAAGTCTTCATTTGGGTTTGCAATCCTTAGTATTGGAGCACTTATTAATAATTGTTTCAAGTGTTGGAAACTCTTTTCACAATCCAATGTCCACTGAAACTTCACACCCTTTCTTTGCAAGGAAGTGATTGGGTGTGCAATCTTTGAGAATCCTTCAATAAATCTCCTATAGTAGCCTGCAAGGCCCATGAATGATCTGACCTCAGTAACATTCTTTGGCATTGGCCATTCTCTAATGACTTCTATCTTCTCAGGATCCACTGTTATCCCATCCTTTGAAATAATATGCTCCAAATAATGAATTTGCTTTTGATAAAATGAACACTTGCTCAACTTGACATACAACTGATGTTCCCTTAATACCTGCAACACCATCCTCAAATGATGTTCATGCTCTTCTTCTGACTTGGAATATATAAGAATGTCATCCAAAAATAAAATGACAAACTTGTTTAAATATTCTCGGAAAACACCATTCATTAAACACATGAAAATAGTTGGTGCACTTGACAACCCAAATGGCATCACTGTGAACTCATAATGACCATACCTTGTCTTGAAGGTGGTCTTGCTGATATCTTCCTCTTTAATCCTTACCTGATGGTATCCTGACCTGAGATATATCTTTGAAAATATCTTGGCATCCTTCAATTGATCAAAAAAATCATCAATCCTTGGCAGAGGATACTTGTTCTTAACAGTCACTTTATTCAACTGTCTAAAATCAATGCACAATCTTAATGTTCCATCTTTCTTCTTCACAAACAAGACTGGGGCACCCCAAGGTGACACACTTGGGCGTATATACCCCTTCTTCAAAATCTCTCCAAGCTGCATTTGCAACTCCTTCAACTCTGGTGTACTCATTTTGTAAGGAGTCTTTGACACTAGAGCTACTCCAGGCATTAAATTTATAGAGAAATCAATATCTCTCTTTGGGGGTAGTCCTGGTACCTCCCTGAACACATCTTCAAAATCTTGCAGGACTGCATATTCTTCCAAATTTTGTACCTTATCTTTAGGTGTCTCTTCCATATGTGCTGCAAATATTTGACACCCTTTCCTGTAACATTTCTTCAGCTGCAATGCTGAAATTTCTCGGATGGTTACTGCCCTGGGAATTCCCTGCACCTTCCTTAGGGTCCCTTCCTCATCCAAGCAAGTAAAGGCCTTGTTATGACAGTCTAGGATGGCATGATGTTGGTCCAACCAATCCATCCCAATTAGACATTCATAGGAACCTAAAGGTAAGATGTTCAAATCCGCCCTGGTGTTCAGTCCATTCATGTCCATAAGACATGACTTAACCATCTCATTAACTTTTCTTTTGGCTCCAGTAGCCAGCTGCACCAACCAAGATTTTCCATGCTTGCTTCTTGGCAAATGCAAACTTTCCACCATCTTAGGATCTATATAACTATGACTAGATCCTGAATCAATTAAAATAACAATGGTTTGGTTGTTGATCATACCTTCCACTTCAAATCATATGTGACTGATACTTTGCTTGCTTGTTGTCCAGGGTTGCATAGATCCTTGGTACATTTCTGCCCATGTCCTCCACTATTTCAACTTGCTGTACATTGTGAATAGTCCTCCCCTTTTCACCTCTATTAGGACAATCTCTGAACATGTGATCTCCTTTACAACCCCAACATTGGATAGGTGGTTGCCTTGGCCTTTGACCCCCTGTCTCAATCGTTCTGGGTTCTCTAGGTGTTGGCTATCCCTGAGAATTTTTCTGAAAAATGGTGGCTTAGACCCCTTCTTCCTTTGATCCATCTTGAATTTCTTTTTGTCTTCCTAAGCTTTTTGGAAAGTTGGCCTTGTTTTTTGCTGATCATATAGGCATTTAGCTCACCTTATGGTCTCCTCCAATGTCTTTGGATCATCATATTGTATTTTGTCACTAATGAATGATGGTAATCCACTCAAATACCTTTGAATCTTAACTGTCTCATTCTTGATGAAAGAGACATACTTCAACAGTTCTAAAAACTTTCTCTCATATTCATCTATTGTCATACTCCCAAGCTTGAGTTCAAAGAAATCTTTCATTTTCTTGTCATAGTATCTCTTAGTCAAGTATTTCTTCTCAAAATACTTCTTGAATTCCCTCCAAGTAACATTTTTCTCTTTAATGTGTTGCACCTGCACAAGTTGATCCCACCACAGGGATGCCTTTCCCTTGAGTTGATAGATAAGAATTCTACCTTATGCATGAGAAGAATAATTATGCAATTGAAAATAATTTCTCATGCCCAACAACTATGTCTTTGCATATTCATCCTTCTTGTGCTCACCATCAAATGTAGGAGGTTTGATTTTGTTCATTTCTCCTCATAGTTCATCCACCCCAGACCTCTTGTGCTTCTTGACAGGGGATGGACTTGACCTGTTGCGTGCTCTCTTATTGGAATGCTTCGGGGAGTGGTGGTGATGTCTGCTAACACTTATGATCCTTCTTTTCTCATCAGAAGGTTTGTGACTTCCAGATTTGCTTGAGCCACTCTCCTTGTCCAATTTCTTTTCTATTATGTTCAAGCTATACAATAACTTCGTGTTGAATTCATCCTGCTGCTCCTTGGATTTTATAAGCCTTTCATTATTAGCTTTATGGATTTGGACATCCTTCTGCAAATTTTTAATGGTCTCTGCCATATTCATGTTTTCATCCCTTCCTTCACCATGTCCCTTGGAGTTTGTTCCTTCAATGCCCAAATGGACATCCATCCCTCTGATTTCATCTTCTTGACTATAAGTCCCCTGTGCATCCTCCATTACTCTAGATTCTATGTTAATCTTGAACTGATCTAATTGTTGTTAACTCTGCAAAATGTGCAGCCAACAAAACTTTGTCAAGCTAATTGTTTCAACAGTTTCATGAAAATATGAACCATTCTGGTTCAATAATATATATCAGAATTCTTTCTTTTGATTTCTTGAAAAATTGAATGCCAAAATCAACTTTCTGGGTGGATAATTATATTCCACTTTCCAATACGTTTCCAACGTCTGCTCCCATTCTCAATTATGAGTCTTGAGTAGAAAGTTATGGTTATTTAAAAATTGCCCATTAATTTTTTATTTTTATTTTTAATCATTTTTCAACTTAGCGCCACTCTGCGCTGTAATATGCATTTTTGTACCTACTCCTTTGGAATTTTTGTAGGAGCTCAATTGAGTTTCCTCATATACATATTATGGACACTCTGTCCAAGTTTCATCTCTTTCTGGGTTCTAGGATGCTAGTTACAGCCTGCTGAAATTCCAGACCAAAATACCATATTGTAACTAGTATGCTATAGGTACCTTATTTTCCATATTAAACACTTTTAACATACCCGGAAATTTAATTAAGCTCTTGCAATGTCTTCTATGGCTCAATATCTTTCCATTGACTGCTCTTGTGCCTCAATCTGATTCTGGAGTAGAAATTTATGGCTCTTTGAAGTTAGATGGGTCTTAAAATTCACCCTCCATTGTTTGTGTTGTAACTTTCTCATAAAAGATCCATTTGATGAACGGTTCACACCATTAGAAAGCTCTCTCCGAGATTTTTTATTTGATCTGCTTACTGTGGTTTTTGCGTTGCTAAAAAACTCTTTTAAGGACCTCAAAAATGCGTTGCAAAAAGATGACGTTCAAATGATATAAAACGTCGCAGAAAATCATTGGTTTTCTACTGTTGTTTACCCTTCAAACAACTTTGCGCGCACAAATTTCAACCTGTACACCCATATTTACCATGCGCAACAATATTACAAGGTAAATCGTGCTTCGCACACTTATAACCACTGTGCATCACTTCTCTGTCGCGCCAATAACTGCGCACTACTTTTGTGTCGCGCGCCAATATTCACCGTGCATGGTTTTAGTTCTTGCACTATTACCTGTTGCGCTCAGTTTTTGTATTGCGCATTGATATTCCACGCACATTGTACTCTACGCACTGCACCATGCCAGAGTTTAGTACATCTCCATCGCACACCAAAACTCTGCGTGCACCACTAACTAAACTGTCGCGCGACAACATTTACCCACATTGCGCGCAGACCAACAAAACTCCTATGTGCTCTGCCAACACTGCGCACACCACACATGTCATTATTATGTGTGCACACACTGGGCAACGATAAATTTATTGCGTGGTCCTATACACCAACATTTTTCCGCACGGCGCCGAAATTTAGCGTGCACACCCGCACACTAACATTTTTATGCGCATCAATTCCTCGTGAATTCCGCTGCATAAATTGGGGATTTTGGCTTAACTTTTTCCCCAATTTAGCATCGACATTATGCAACCATGAAATTTGTTCAATTGCACCCCAATAACACCAGTTCAACCTATGCAACAATAAATCATTGTAAGTTGACATTTCTGGAACGAATTTATCCAAAATCAATTCGCGAATTGAGAATTTTAACTATAAAACTCGCTCCAACTGTCATGGCTTCACTGTGACTTCGAATTCAACCAATTCCAGGGATGAATTTGCCAGAACATATATTACATCGAGAATATCTCATCACTTGGCCGAATTTCTCCATTTTCTCATGAATTTAACAACAAAAATTGGGGCTTTTCCCAATTCTACGTCGTTGCTTCCAAATTTTACCATGGACGTTCTGCAACTCGAAATTTGACCACTTCGAAATAAATTCACTGTGAAACTTCGCTTCAACTCAACTTGCTCGACCCATCCAGGCTTAGTGTTAAAAATTGAAGCTCTGATACCATGTGGTAGCGTCCCTGACCATCCATGCTGGGCCACACTACGCCAAAGAACTCTTATTGTTCTCTCTGCGGAACATACTATAACATACCCAATATCCAACTGAGTTATGCCACATAAAATTTTCGAACTGCATGCAATTGAAATATACACACACAAAACTCTTGTGAAAGCATTATATATAAAACGTAAACATACAAATACATCTGCAAATACACGAATTCACATTGAAATAACAATAAACATATACATGCAACATATACAGGAAATACCCATAAAAAAATAAACATAGTTATAACCGCACATATGATAACCCATAAAAATAAGCACGTAAATAACAATGCAACATGTAAATTTATCACACAATTGACACTTATCTTGGTAAGAATGTCACCAATTGCGTGCAGACCTTCCACGAACCTGCCGACCTTAGACCACACTATTCATCACTCTCAACAGTGAGTCACCTTCGAGCTGGGACTAAACTCCACCCGGGTAAAGGGATTTCCTAACCAGGATAAAGGATCATAGACAACAGGAAAGACTCTGTCTCAGGTTCCAACTCAAACTAACAACCTACAGTCCCTCATTCCCCACATGCTTGTCCCACCCAGGAAGTGTGCCCCTTCTCTGCTCAACAATCCTTCGACTGCCCCACTTCCTTTCTGGGCTTCAACAACAGGCCGGACATGAAGTCTCAGAGCACTGTAGCTACAATTCAACACCTTCAGGAAATCAATTCCCAACAATTCTCTCACCCAGAGAGAAATTTCTCACGTGCCTGACAACCCGCCTCTTCAATATCCCACGGGCCTAACAACCCGCTTCTTCAGTCCAACTCCCAAGCTAACCAACTACACAAACAAAGGATGGCTATGGATACAAGTTCAGGTACAGTCATGAAGATACGAAAGATAACTCAATGGGTGTGTGAAATGCTCATGCCAGATTGACCAAATGATTGAATGATGGTAGAAATGTTGGGAAGAATGATGGAAAAGATGGGAAAATGAACTAGGTCCCAACAATATGTATGCATGTCCCCAACTTGACACTTGTCATGTTGGGAGCTACTTTGGCCCCACTTGTCCCCAATTTTGGAACTTAGGATAAAATAATTATCCATACTTTATGCTTTAAGAAATATTAATATAATATTCCTCTTTTGCTTAAGCTCCCTAGCTTAGCCACTTTCCTTAACTTTTAGCCCTCCCTTTACCTAACTAGTGGAGTTTAGCCCCCCATCTCTTTTATCATGGTCGGTCTGCGCACAATGATGTATTTTATATTAATTATGAGACATATACAAAACTAGGAGGATTGGCCTTTAACATCTAGGCTCTCTGGCCTAATCAAAACATAAGCATCCTAGCTTATAATAATTGGCTCATCAGCCTATAAAATGTAGCATATACACAAAAGGCTACCTGGCCTCAAAATCACGTGCACTTATGTTGCTGCATGCGGTATCCTAGAATATGCAAACTTCCTCATTTTACTGTGCAGTACATGCGCGCACTATGCCATGAAATGTGCATACAAAATGATATCAAACAACTCACCAACTTAAGTACATTTTCATTTACATTACAATTGGGTTCGTCTTAGGGATATTACATCTTGACCGTCAATCGAGAAGGGGGTCACAGGATTGTTGATATGAGTTGAAAGGTCAAACACCCGAAGTGAAGGCAAGACTGTTGATTGGAGGATAGGTGTCCGCAGATCGTCAACTCCGGAAGATTGACGTACAAAAGAAAGCAGGGTTTGAGATTTCAAAACCCCGAAGTTCGGAATCGCGAAGAGATCTCGACTATTGATCGAGAAGGGGCAGATTTGGTCCAAAGACTTGAAAAGCGCAGATCTGAACCATCAGTTTAGACAGTATCGTCAAGATCGCGAGATCGACGATCCCGTAGCATTTCGGGGGTAGGAGTTGTGCGGACTTTAAAACATTGAGGGTGGGACATAATCCCGTGGTCACGTGAATTCACCGCCCAAGGTCACATCAAGAGGGGGCTTATTAGAAAAAGAGCTAACGCCTAGTGCTCTGAGATTTCACAAGAGAGCGAAAGGGAAGGTTGCGGGTGTTGTTAGACCTGCACCAAGGAGCCGAAAGGGCCTGTATTTAGATACATAAGGGGACTGTTAAGGTTCCAGAGAGTCATCTAACTCAAGAATCAGAGATCCTTTGACCTGGAGGTCGTGTAGCTCTACGAGGGAGTAGGGGGGTTGCATCATCTAGGAGCATAGCCTTGCCTCCATGTAATCTAGGATTTTCATTGTCTTGCTCATAGTTGCTTCTTATCCTATTATTATTCTTATTTCATATTATTTTTTCTAAGCATGAATATTGATCATAATACCATCTAGTTGATTCATACTCACCATATGCTTGGAATCTTAATATTTTGTTGTTGCAAAGACATGGTTTGGTATCATTATGGCTCTGGGAATGTAGGCACATCAATACAACATTGATATAATCTAATGTCACTTAGTGCCATCCTTCTTTTACTTGATTGCCTCTCTATACAAGTGCTCATCTCTTAGATTGTTTGTGTTATATGTCGATAACCATGGCTTTTGTCACCTCATGCTTCCATTGTTGTTTCCTTCTACTACATTCATAGTCTTGTATAGAATGTTCCAACTTCCTATTCTTCGTGAGTGTGACATTTGTTTAGCTTTGCTTATCTTATTGTATTCCCTTGCTCAACAAATGTTTGCTTGAATGCATAATCATTGACTCCTTGCTTCCCTGGTAACCTTTGGTAACTTCAGTTCTTCATTTGAGTGAGTGATAAGCGAAAATCTTCTTGATCTCTCTATCTCTAATTTCCCTTGCATGTGATATGATGTTACCATAAATTAAAATCTTATAATTATCTCCTTCATAAATAAACTTTTGATGACTATACATTCCATGTCCCATCTCCTTTGAACACATCATATGCCCCTGTTCTATAAATTTCTTCCCCATTTTCAATTATCTTGTTGAGAATGCATCCGACATGAGGGATCCCATGTCTAATGTCCACTTTTATGTTTGCAATGTCACAATCCTATCCACTAGATCATGTCCCTTGTCTTGTTCGAGCATCTTGTCCCATCCAAAAGTAGGTATCCAATGGGATGCACATCCTCTAGAAATTTTGATTTCAACGTCTGTATCCCACCAAATGAGCATCCATCCAATTGTCCCATCCCTTGAGGATTTTTCTTTCAATGTCCCTAGTTTTTCACATTCCATATACCCTTGGTGGAAGTTAAATGTTCCTCATTGTATCTATCTTTATCACAAGTTGCTTGTCTTCCTTAAAGCAGTCTTGCCATGGCCTCATGTCAATGAGAGATCCCATTTGAAAGTAGAAATCCAATAGGATAGACATTGCCTATTTTTTTTTTAATTAACCTTTGTCCTCCCTCTCCCTCATGTCCTACTTCGCTAGACACATCCCCTACTTCCTCCATCACACATCTATACGTTGTCCACTTAGTACTGCCAGTGGGTGTCCTATCCCATGTTCGATTGGAAATCAAAAGGGATGTATCTCCTTCATCAAAACTTGTTGTACATGTCCCGATCCTTCTTGCTTAACCTAGTTTGACACTTGATCATAGAAAATAAACATTATCCTTACCTCATATTTGTCCTATCCTAATAAGGGTTTTCCATGTGTCTTGGCTCAACCTGTCTTATCTTAGGATTCTTATATCTTTGTCTACAATGGGATCCTTTCATCGATATTCAAGTGCCAAGGACTCTATTTTCTCGATTTCAACCCAACTTACTCCAATAACAATCTTATTAAGTAGTGTCCACTATTTTCGAGTCATTTCATTGGGGATTTATTTTTTTGACATTAGTTTTCAGGTTCGTCAACCCTACTTTCCCCAACACAATCCTTCTTTTCTGTTGGATCCCTTTCATTAGTGTTCAAGATCATTAACCCCACTTTCCATGATGTATTTTTCTCGACTCCCTCTAGCAACGATCCCACAAATTGGTGTCTAATGTTTACTAGTCCCTTCTTATTACACAAATTCAATGCATATTAATGCTCATGCAACTAATTTTGACTTCACCAACCTCTACTTTCTCCAATTTGTCAACCTATCAATGACAATTATGGTGATTGTGTCCTTGCTAACTTAGTCACCTCTCTTAGAATTGCTTTGCTCTTTGGAGCCATTGTTACTAGTGTTTGGGTTTGTCAACTCTACTTTCCCTAATCTTTTCCCGACTCATTAAATGAATTGTTTAATCCTTTGCAATAACTTTTGAGTTTCAATAGATCTACTTTCCCTGAGGTTAGCTTTCTTCAAAAGCAAGGTGTTTGCCACCTAGTAGTTTCCCTTAATGAACTCCAATTTGATACAACGTGTTAGAGTTCTCACAAACAATTTAGATACCTTGACAAATGATTTGGATTTCCACCTAGCCATCATTTGGTTCCCTAATTCTTCAACAAGTTAGCATTCAATCACTAGTGGCTCAACCAAACACCTAATTTGAGTGCACACTCGCCTACTTTTCGGTCTTACTCCTAGCTTCTTTTGGTGTATTTGATCACTATTATGACACATATCACTATCCCATATCAAAGTTGTTGTTGTTATTTGAGCCCTACTATCTTTGTATGTCTACACTTAGATCACAAGAAAACAACACACAAATAGGGGTCGTACCTACCCCACTTACCTTTGGGTGTCTCTGAATGTCCCTTGGAGGTGTCTTGTCCACTTTACACTTAGACACGAGATTTGTCTTGCCAAGACCTCTATTTCTTGAATCTTGTGACACATAACATGCCTATCCGATCTCATCTCGTTGTTCTTTAGGCATGTGCCCCATTACTCATTTTGAACGAGTCCAAGTTGTTTACAAGTCACAAAAACACAACAAAATTACCCGTTAGTGCACTTAGTTTTTTTTAAACTAGTACCTAGCATTTAATTGCAAATTCATTCGGAATGGCCTCCAAAAAGTTGAACAAGACATACCCAACATTAAAAACTATATGTTACCATAGCTCAATCCATAACATGACAATAACTAAACTAAAAATGAACATTATAAACCTATTTTATGAATCACAAAAGAAAACATAGATTCACATCCCAACAATAATACTAAACTCACAATTACAATGACCATGCATCAATATATAATGGAAACTTGAACGTTGGAAACACTCACTTTGTAAGATATCCTTAGTGTTTCTGATATGTAACAAGGTTGCATAGCAGTGTATACCTGCCGCTATGTAGGGAATGTGCGGTTGTTGATGTGTCCAGGAGTTATCCATGGACTACTAAAATTTTGACAAAAGATCTTGTGTCAAAGAGTAATTCATGTACTACTAAAATTGTGAAAAAATATCTTTTGCCATTTATAAACAATCGGTTTCTCAAGTAAAACACTTCAACAATATCAGCTGTAATATCCGTATCGATGCTGTTAGATATTGAAAACAACACAATATTGAATAATATTGGATACTGCTATGTCGTATGCATGTAGAATGATCTTGTGTACCTAGTTTACTACGTGAGACTAATGACACCATTAAATTTCATAGTCCCATGGACGTACTACACATTTCTCTTTCCCATCATTTGGCAACAACAACAACGAGTTGATATACATGTGAAACACTTTGTTTTCTCCTTCACATGTTACATAGATCGCACTCCATCGCCAAACGCTACATTCGACCCTTCTTCGAATTAGATGGGTCGATATTCTCAGTTGGCGTTCTGCAACATAAGGGTTCTTTACCGTAAACCGATCATTGTTTGGCCGACCACATTTACGACAACTTTCACCATATTCGTCTACAACATCACGAGTGCTGTCGGGTAGAATAATTTCAACAACGACGATCTGGCCTTCGTCATAGCTCCCAACGATAAAATCCATCTAAGAGCCCGTACTCACAGCCTTCAACAAAGCTAGCTTAGAGCCCGTACTCACAGCCTTTTCCCGGTTTTCCAGAAAATGTTCAGCATCATTTATTTCTAGCTGTCAATGTGGCAATAAAGGGTTGGTTTTAATAACCAATTAGATTTCAACAAAATTGTCAAAATATAATAATTGAGGGTTGTTTGTTATTCAAAATGTATAATGAACCGTAAGTTGAATGAAACTATAATATTCATAAATATAATATAAATATAATAAATATAATATAAATATTATAATAAATAATATATTAGATAATAAATATAATATAAATATAATAATGCATAATAATAAATATATAGTACAACTTTTTATATTTAGATGTGGTGATTGGTGAAAATCATTAATTATGTAATTAATTCTACATATTTAGTGAATGAAGCAATAACACTTCAATTCTATCAACAAATTAGAAATAAGAAACACAAATATTTTTATTATATCCAAAAATATATATTTGTTTTCTTATATTAAACATTACATTGCATACAAATTTATGATAAAAGACAAAATAATGTCACATCAAAAACAAACTCCTTACTATAATTTCATTATGTCACTATTTAGTTAACTTAAAAAAATACAAATAAAAACATTAATAATCTTCTATAATTTCATTATGTCACTATTTAGTTAACTTAAAAAAATACAAATAAAAACATTAATAATCTTCTATTGTTACTTTTATACTTTTTAATGTACAAATGTACACTTTGACTATATTTTTGAAAATATGAATTCAAACTTTTAATTGAAAATCAATCTTGACCATGTCGCTGAGAGCTCCTACAACAGCGAGCTAATTCAATCCTAAATACTCCATCAAGGTGGACAGATTGTGTATGGTTTGATTTTTTCCATTGATCCAACTTACCTCTCTATCTTCAATGTTTTCCAACCAGAAGCCTATGTATTTGTCCTCTTTGCATGCGATCCTTCACACGGTGGTTCTGTTATTTTTGAGGAACCATAGATTATCGCAAGCATAAAGCAAGTTTCCTTGTCCGCGAAGCATCCTTGAATTTCATGGTTCTATTCTTGAAGTCATCGCAAGCATAAAGGAATTTTATTCCTTTGAACTTCGAACACGTAGAGATCCACAAGTAGCGGAGGGAGGGAAATCATAAATAGACATTGCAGATTTTTTTGGGAGTGTAGAGGATTGTATTCCCGTAGCCACGGCTCTGAATTTGAGTTAATCCCTTCATTTTTTTTTATGGGTTTTGTTTCACGATAAAAATACTTACACAGACAAGGTAGGAAAGGAGGGAGAGACAGACACATCGGAGATCCAGCTGTGGTGCAGAAACTGAAACGACCATGAATTGGTTAAGGCAGCTGAGGAATAGCTTTGGGATTCCATTCCTTCTACTTATTTGTTTGATATATTGGACTCAGGTTTTCTCTTATATTCCCCTGCACATTTTCGTCCTACTTACTTTCATGTTCCTTGCACTGTAAATGCCGGATTCCATTCCTTCTACTTATTTGTTTGATATATTGGACTCAGGTTTTCTCTTAAATTACCATGCACATTTTCTTCCTACTTACTTTCATGTTCCTTGCACTGTAAATGCCTGTACAATGTACATAAGTTGATTTTATGACAGTTTTTAAAGCAGAAATTGAAATTCTTCCACTTAGTTAAGTACCCAATTGGC
>JZKD02S0320731.1:0-19525 GCA_000966675.3 Picea glauca
TAACAATATAGAGATGTGCAAAGCCTGATTTGTGTCAAGAGGATTCTCCCAACAAGAGGGAGAATATTATGATGAGACATTTTCTCCAGTAGTCAAAAGAAGTGTACATAAAACAACTCAAGATACATTAGAAAGAATATCATGTATGCATATTGAAGAAAGCTTTGGATGGGCCTAAGCAGACACCTAGAGCATGATATGCCAAATCATATAGTTTCCTGATGAGCTTGGGATTTACCAAGAGTAGAGAAGATTCCAACCTTTACTACAAGGTTATGTATGGTGGACTAATGATATTACTATTATATGTAGATGACTTGTTTATAACAAAGAACGAGAAGCTCATTGTTGAGTGCAAGAGGAATCTTGCTACAGAATTCAAGATGATAGACCTGGGTATGATGCATTATTTATTGGGTCTAGAAGTGTGCAAAATACATGATGAGATTTTACTATGCCAAGGAAAATATTTTGTATTTATTCTGAAGAAACTCAGAATGATGGATTGTAAAATCCATGCCTACACCAATGGTGACAAATCTTAAGTTATTGAGTGATACATCTTCAGAGATAGTGGATGTCACCATGTATAGAAAGATGATTGGTTCGTTGATGTACTTAACGAACACAAGGCTAGATATATTTTTTGTTGTGAACACATTGATTCATTATATGGTTGAGCCGAGACGTGTCCACTTGATTACAGAAAAACATGTGATGAGGTACCTGAAGGGTACAATTGATTATGGACTCAGATATGCTTCAGATCGTGAGATAATCTTGCAAGGGTTTACTAATTCATATTGGGCTGGTAGTGTCACGGACCGGAAGAGTACATATGGATGTTTCTTCAGTTTGGGATCAGATATGAACTCATGGTTTAGCAGGAAGCAGATGAGTGTGGTGCTCAGTACAACTGAGGAAGAGTATATAGCAATGTGTTCAACTAGCAATGAAGAACTATGGCTTGATAAGTTGCTTACATTATTGTTTGATCTCGAGTTAGAGGCGACTTGTATCTAGTGTGACAACCAAAGTTGTGTGAAGTTGATAGAGAAATCGATGTTTCATGACAATTCCAAGAATATTGATATCAGGTACCATTATATCACAGATATGATGTAGAAGGAGAAGTTAGACTCCAGTATGTGGCTACTGATGACCAAGTAGCGAGAAATGTTCCCCACGCAACAGGAAGTGTTGTGTTCCCCAGGTAGTGGGCAGTGTTGTGAAAGTATGATGGATTAAAGATGTGACTCCAGGTAGCAATGTTGTATAGAGTGGACAATGAATTATTCATGATCGGGCACTGACTGTGGCACCAATCAGAGTGATGTGTATGACTATTCTAGTGAAAAATTCTGGTACGTTGATTTACTGCTACTCTAGTGAAAATTTATGGTACGCAGAGGGCTACTCCAGTGAAAAGGTTTGGTACGCCAATTTAATGCTACAATGAAAAATTATGGTATGCAGAGGACTACTCTAGTGAAAAAGTATGGTATGTTGAGTTACTGCTACTCTAGTGAAAAAGTATGGTACGCAGATGGCTACTCCAGTGAAAAGGTTTGGTATGCCAAGTTACTGCTACTCCAGTGAAAAAGTCTAGTATTGAGATTGATACTCCAGTGAATTAACCTTGTACACATGTTATTGACTATGGCACCAGTCAACATGACCTCACATAAGGTCAGCAGATGCCATTCCTTCAGGGCTGGTTAGTTACCTAGCTTTTCAAGTTCGTGGGCCAACCTGTGTGGTTGGAGGTGTTTCATAGCCTTGGGATAGATGGGTAGTGTGTGCACACTACATCGCCTAATCCTTTTGATTAGATGTATGGTCACTGTGGACTAGTTTCCTAGCGTTCCAACTAGAGGTTACTCGTTCTTTATGAACTATATTCCAAATTATGTGTGAGTTAGCAAGTTACTATTTCCTTATGGACTAGATGTCATATTCTATGTAAGTTGATGAGTTACTATTTCCTTATGAACTAGATGAAAAATTTTGTGTGAACTAGCGAGTTGCAGTTGCCCAGACTCCGCTTGAATTGGGTAGGAGTGCAGTTATGTGTAAAATGGCTCAACTGCATATTCTAGAGCCTGTGTGGTTATGCTACTTGTTACATGATTTGTTTGATCATGAGATGGTTGTGTGGCCATGCTACTTGAGACATGATATGTTTGATCATGAGATAGCCTATGTGGCAATGGTGATGCTACCTGTAGACTGGTCTGCAAGACTATGTGCGTCTTTCCCATGCCATGTGACATGGATGGATGAGTTTGAGACCACTACATGAAGAACATATTAGCTAATACCTCCCTAGCTAAGAGGGACTGTTGTTGTTTTGGTAGCTATGGGAGGTATTAAACTCCATGTGTAACCTTTGAATTAGAATACAATATTCCGGAAGAATGTGAACCATTAAATAGATGTCAGAAAAAGCTAGGAGAGAAGTCAACCTCAAGATAATTAATAATAAATTAATAGACACATTAAGAAGGATAAGTCGACGCCAGTCAACTGGACAGTTTAGTATAAATAGGAAGTTGCCTAGTTCATTTGGACTCACTCACTTAGAAAGTGTGCAAGTCTAAGGAGGAACTGCAATGGCAACTAGGGCACATGTTTGGAGAGTAGCAATTGCAGCTAGAGAGGATGAAAGTTTGGAGGAATAGTGCAACAGTCCTTTTGGTATTTCTCTTGTGTGCTTATCTTGGAGAAAAGGTACACTATCTATGTATGGTTATTATGTTGTTTCTGCAACGGTTTCGGGGCTAGGGTTTATTTGTTGGTTCTAGAGTAGGCTTGCTATAATTATTCTAAGTAAAGGTTAGTGTGCTCAGGGTGGCATATGTGAATGCCTAAGGTTGGGTGACAATGTTGTGACATTGTCTATGGTTAAACGAGCATACCAAAATTTTAACAATATGACCCATTTTGAAAATGGAGTGGAAGGGAATCTTCAGTGGGACATATTAAAATATTTAGATGTATAGCATGGGATCATATTCCAAATGATAAGAGAAATAATTTAGATGCAAAGATTCATGATTGTGTTATGGTGGCCTAATTTGATGAGTCAAAAGCCTATGGTTTTTTAGATATAGTCAAAAAATAATTTATTTTCAAGATCGATGTTGACTTTGATGAGTATACTTCGGGTATTTTTCTATTGACCTCCTCTTCTGTATTGTTAAAAAAATATAAATTTTAAATTGTGAAAAATTCTAGATCAATTGACTATTATACATAGACTATTGATGTTGATTGGATTGTCCATTAGATAATTGAATTACATAACATGTTAGACTTGTAATTGACCTTCCAGAACAAATTTAACTATGATAAATGGCTTGCCTAATCATTTGACCTAGAACCCTGAAGAAAAATTTGTAGTATGAACTCCTTCTATAAGGTACATTCCTCTTCCTAGATCAATGACTAAGACAATTGAAGTTTCTAGTGTTGTTGCAAGTAATGTAAATGACTCAAAGAAAAAATTGAGGTAAAAAACAATGTGATAGTGTTTCTTTAATGGCACATGTGGTAGAGGCATGTGATATTGATACATATGCAAATTCACGTGGTTGATCATAGATGATAAAAACAATTCCTTGAAAAGGAATAAAACTTGGGATTTAGTCCCTTCACTACAAGGAAAGATTGTGGTGAAATATTGTTGGGTCTATAAGGCCAAATTTACGTTTGAAGGTGTTGTTGAGAGGCATAAGGATAGACTAGTAGCAAAAGGATTTTCTCAATAGGAAGGTATAGACTAGCATTAAGACCTTTTCCCTTATTGCGAAGATGAAGTCTATTTAACTGATTCTTTCACTTGCTACTCATTTTGGATGGGAGGTACATCATATGGAAATAAAAAATTATTTCTTACAAGGTTATCTCACTTAGGATATTTATATGGAGCAACCTCCAAGTTTTGAGAAGGATGGTAGTCTTGTGTGTCAATTGAAAAAAACGTTATATGGTTTGAAACAAGCCTCCAAGGAATGGTATGAGAGGATTGACCATTTTTTCTCAATTTTAATTTCAAATACCATGAGTAAGATCATAGTATTTACATTTTACATGTAAATAATGATATGATGGTGATACTTCAATTGTTGCACCATATGCTAATGATTTAGTCACCACTAGAGGTAATGTTGATCTAATTCTAGCTTTGAAGAAATAGTTAACAAATATTTGAAATGAGTGACCTTAGTCCATTTCATTTCTTTTTGGGCATACAAGTTTCACAAATGGATGATATTATCTATATTTCTCAACATAAGTATGTGATGAATCTATTTTATAGATTCAAAATGGAAGATTATAAGTTGTGTGCTACACCTTACCAGTCATGAGTTAAGATGACTAAGTAGTGTGATTCTTCAAAAGTCAATGCTACTGTCTATAGGAATCTTGATGGTAACCTCATTTATTGAACTCATAATCAACCTAATATTTTGTTTGTTTTTATTCTAGTCTATAGGTTCATGTAGGATCCAAAGGAGAGCCAGTTGAAGGTTTCAAACAAGAATGTTCACTATATCAAGGGTATGTATTAGCTTGGTATAAATTAATGTAGTAAGAATATGAACTAGTTAGTTAGGTATACCAACATGAATTGGCATAGAGATGGATATGACAAGTTAACTTCTGGCTATGTGCTTCATCTTATATTTGCACCCATATTTTGATGTTATAAAAAACAAAAGGTGGTCTCTCTTTAAGCCTTCAAGGTCAAATATAGATGTGTAGTTAATGTTGGCACAAAGACAATGTGTATTCATAGCCTAATGAGAGATCCCAAACTAACCTTCAAGGAGTCAAAAATAGTGTATTGTCATAATCAAAGTGCAATACAAGCAGTTGAAAACCTAGTTGTGTATACTAAGATGAAGCATGTGGAACTCCATTCCCATTGATTGAGATAATATAGGAAAATTTTGGATCTCGTGTTTATTGTAGGATAGATGTTCAGATCATCGATATCTTTACAAAGCTATTAATAGAAGTTAAGTTTGTGAAAAATTGGTTATTCTTAATCTTCAAATAGTTGCAATTATGGGAGTGTAAAAATATAATTTCACCTCCTAAATATATAGAGAGTTGTGCTTATGAGAGGGTGTTGGAAAAATAAGTTCATCTCACCTCTAAATATTCTAGATATAGTTAGTTGATAGTCAAAGGTCAAGTTGGGATTCAGGTGGAGAGGTTGAATGGTTGGTCNGAACGCCAACACTTAGTTTCAAAACAAGAAGAGAAGTCAATAATGAATTCCAAATTGATCTACAAAATCAAACATGTTGCAGATAACAATATAGAGATGTGCAAAGCCTGATTTGTGTCAAGAGGATTCTCCCAACAAGAGGGAGAATATTATGATGAGACATTTTCTCCAGTAGTCAAAAGAAGTGTACATAAAACAACTCAAGATACATTAGAAAGAATATCATGTATGCATATTGAAGAAAGCTTTGGATGGGCCTAAGCAGACACCTAGAGCATGATATGCCAAATCATATAGTTTCCTGATGAGCTTGGGATTTACCAAGAGTAGAGAAGATTCCAACCTTTACTACAAGGTTATGTATGGTGGACTAATGATATTACTATTATATGTAGATGACTTGTTTATAACAAAGAACGAGAAGCTCATTGTTGAGTGCAAGAGGAATCTTGCTACAGAATTCAAGATGATAGACCTGGGTATGATGCATTATTTATTGGGTCTAGAAGTGTGCAAAATACATGATGAGATTTTACTATGCCAAGGAAAATATTTTGTATTTATTCTGAAGAAACTCAGAATGATGGATTGTAAAATCCATGCCTACACCAATGGTGACAAATCTTAAGTTATTGAGTGATACATCTTCAGAGATAGTGGATGTCACCATGTATAGAAAGATGATTGGTTCGTTGATGTACTTAACGAACACAAGGCTAGATATATTTTTTGTTGTGAACACATTGATTCATTATATGGTTGAGCCGAGACGTGTCCACTTGATTACAGAAAAACATGTGATGAGGTACCTGAAGGGTACAATTGATTATGGACTCAGATATGCTTCAGATCGTGATATAATATTGCAAGGGTTTACTAATTCATATTGGGATGGTAGTGTCACGGACCGGAAGAGTACATATGGAAGTTTCTTTAGTTTGGGATCAGATATGAACTCATGGTTTAGAAGGAAGCAGACGAGTGTGGTGCTCAGTACAACTGAGGAAGAGTATATAGCAGTGTGTTCAACTAGCAATGAAGCACTATGGCTTGATAAGTTGCTTACATTATTGTTTGATCTCGAGTTAGAGGTGACTTGTATCTAGTGTGACAACCAAAGTTGTGTGAAGTTGATAGAGAAATCGATGTTTCATGACAATTCCAAGAATATTGATATCAGGTACCATTATATCACATATATGATGTAGAAGGAGAAGTTAGACTCCAGTATGTGGCTACTGATGACCAAGTAGCGAGAAATGTTCCCCACGCAACAGGAAGTGTTGTGTTCCCCAGGTAGTGGGCAGTGTTGTGAAAGTATGATGGATTAAAGATGTGACTCCAGGTAGCAATGTTGTATAGAGTGGACAATGAATTATTCATGATCGGGCACTGACTGTGGCACCAATCAGAGTGATGTGTATGACTATTCTAGTGAAAAATTCTGGTACGTTGATTTACTGCTACTCTAGTGAAAATTTATGGTACGCAGAGGGCTACTCCAGTGAAAAGGTTTGGTACGCCAATTTAATGCTACAATGAAAAATTATGGTATGCAGAGGACTACTCTAGTGAAAAAGTATGGTATGTTGAGTTACTGCTACTCTAGTGAAAAAGTATGGTACGCAGATGGCTACTCCAGTGAAAAGGTTTGGTATGCCAAGTTACTGCTACTCCAGTGAAAAAGTCTAGTATTGAGATTGATACTCCAGTGAATTAACCTTGTACACATGTTATTGACTATGGCACCAGTCAACATGACCTCACATAAGGTCAGCAGATGCCATTCCTTCAGGGCTGGTTAGTTACCTAGCTTTTCAAGTTCGTGGGCCAACCTGTGTGGTTGGAGGTGTTTCATAGCCTTGGGATAGATGGGTAGTGTGTGCACACTACATCGCCTAATCCTTTTGATTAGATGTATGGTCACTGTGGACTAGTTTCCTAGCGTTCCAACTAGAGGTTACTCGTTCTTTATGAACTATATTCCAAATTATGTGTGAGTTAGCAAGTTACTATTTCCTTATGGACTAGATGTCATATTCTATGTAAGTTGATGAGTTACTATTTCCTTATGAACTAGATGAAAAATTTTGTGTGAACTAGCGAGTTGCAGTTGCCCAGACTCCGCTTGAATTGGGTAGGAGTGCAGTTATGTGTAAAATGGCTCAACTGCATATTCTAGAGCCTGTGTGGTTATGCTACTTGTTACATGATTTGTTTGATCATGAGATGGTTGTGTGGCCATGCTACTTGAGACATGATATGTTTGATCATGAGATAGCCTATGTGGCAATGGTGATGCTACCTGTAGACTGGTCTGCAAGACTATGTGCGTCTTTCCCATGCCATGTGACATGGATGGATGAGTTTGAGACCACTACATGAAGAACATATTAGCTAATACCTCCCTAGCTAAGAGGGACTGTTGTTGTTTTGGTAGCTATGGGAGGTATTAAACTCCATGTGTAACCTTTGAATTAGAATACAATATTCCGGAAGAATGTGAACCATTAAATAGATGTCAGAAAAAGCTAGGAGAGAAGTCAACCTCAAGATAATTAATAATAAATTAATAGACACATTAAGAAGGATAAGTCGACGCCAGTCAACTGGACAGTTTAGTATAAATAGGAAGTTGCCTAGTTCATTTGGACTCACTCACTTAGAAAGTGTGCAAGTCTAAGGAGGAACTGCAATGGCAACTAGGGCACATGTTTGGAGAGTAGCAATTGCAGCTAGAGAGGATGAAAGTTTGGAGGAATAGTGCAACAGTCCTTTTGGTATTTCTCTTGTGTGCTTATCTTGGAGAAAAGGTACACTATCTATGTATGGTTATTATGTTGTTTCTGCAACGGTTTCGGGGCTAGGGTTTATTTGTTGGTTCTAGAGTAGGCTTGCTATAATTATTCTAAGTAAAGGTTAGTGTGCTCAGGGTGGCATATGTGAATGCCTAAGGTTGGGTGACAATGTTGTGACATTGTCTATGGTTAAACGAGCATACCAAAATTTTAACAATATGACCCATTTTGAAAATGGAGTGGAAGGGAATCTTCAGTGGGACATATTAAAATATTTAGATGTATAGCATGGGATCATATTCCAAATGATAAGAGAAATAATTTAGATGCAAAGATTCATGATTGTGTTATGGTGGCCTAATTTGATGAGTCAAAAGCCTATGGTTTTTTAGATATAGTCAAAAAATAATTTATTTTCAAGATCGATGTTGACTTTGATGAGTATACTTCGGGTATTTTTCTATTGACCTCCTCTTCTGTATTGTTAAAAAAATATAAATTTTAAATTGTGAAAAATTCTAGATCAATTGACTATTATACATAGACTATTGATGTTGATTGGATTGTCCATTAGATAATTGAATTACATAACATGTTAGACTTGTAATTGACCTTCCAGAACAAATTTAACTATGATAAATGGCTTGCCTAATCATTTGACCTAGAACCCTGAAGAAAAATTTGTAGTATGAACTCCTTCTATAAGGTACATTCCTCTTCCTAGATCAATGACTAAGACAATTGAAGTTTCTAGTGTTGTTGCAAGTAATGTAAATGACTCAAAGAAAAAATTGAGGTAAAAAACAATGTGATAGTGTTTCTTTAATGGCACATGTGGTAGAGGCATGTGATATTGATACATATGCAAATTCACGTGGTTGATCATAGATGATAAAAACAATTCCTTGAAAAGGAATAAAACTTGGGATTTAGTCCCTTCACTACAAGGAAAGATTGTGGTGAAATATTGTTGGGTCTATAAGGCCAAATTTACGTTTGAAGGTGTTGTTGAGAGGCATAAGGATAGACTAGTAGCAAAAGGATTTTCTCAATAGGAAGGTATAGACTAGCATTAAGACCTTTTCCCTTATTGCGAAGATGAAGTCTATTTAACTGATTCTTTCACTTGCTACTCATTTTGGATGGGAGGTACATCATATGGAAATAAAAAATTATTTCTTACAAGGTTATCTCACTTAGGATATTTATATGGAGCAACCTCCAAGTTTTGAGAAGGATGGTAGTCTTGTGTGTCAATTGAAAAAAACGTTATATGGTTTGAAACAAGCCTCCAAGGAATGGTATGAGAGGATTGACCATTTTTTCTCAATTTTAATTTCAAATACCATGAGTAAGATCATAGTATTTACATTTTACATGTAAATAATGATATGATGGTGATACTTCAATTGTTGCACCATATGCTAATGATTTAGTCACCACTAGAGGTAATGTTGATCTAATTCTAGCTTTGAAGAAATAGTTAACAAATATTTGAAATGAGTGACCTTAGTCCATTTCATTTCTTTTTGGGCATACAAGTTTCACAAATGGATGATATTATCTATATTTCTCAACATAAGTATGTGATGAATCTATTTTATAGATTCAAAATGGAAGATTATAAGTTGTGTGCTACACCTTACCAGTCATGAGTTAAGATGACTAAGTAGTGTGATTCTTCAAAAGTCAATGCTACTGTCTATAGGAATCTTGATGGTAACCTCATTTATTGAACTCATAATCAACCTAATATTTTGTTTGTTTTTATTCTAGTCTATAGGTTCATGTAGGATCCAAAGGAGAGCCAGTTGAAGGTTTCAAACAAGAATGTTCACTATATCAAGGGTATGTATTAGCTTGGTATAAATTAATGTAGTAAGAATATGAACTAGTTAGTTAGGTATACCAACATGAATTGGCATAGAGATGGATATGACAAGTTAACTTCTGGCTATGTGCTTCATCTTATATTTGCACCCATATTTTGATGTTATAAAAAACAAAAGGTGGTCTCTCTTTAAGCCTTCAAGGTCAAATATAGATGTGTAGTTAATGTTGGCACAAAGACAATGTGTATTCATAGCCTAATGAGAGATCCCAAACTAACCTTCAAGGAGTCAAAAATAGTGTATTGTCATAATCAAAGTGCAATACAAGCAGTTGAAAACCTAGTTGTGTATACTAAGATGAAGCATGTGGAACTCCATTCCCATTGATTGAGATAATATAGGAAAATTTTGGATCTCGTGTTTATTGTAGGATAGATGTTCAGATCATCGATATCTTTACAAAGCTATTAATAGAAGTTAAGTTTGTGAAAAATTGGTTATTCTTAATCTTCAAATAGTTGCAATTATGGGAGTGTAAAAATATAATTTCACCTCCTAAATATATAGAGAGTTGTGCTTATGAGAGGGTGTTGGAAAAATAAGTTCATCTCACCTCTAAATATTCTAGATATAGTTAGTTGATAGTCAAAGGTCAAGTTGGGATTCAGGTGGAGAGGTTGAATGGTTGGTCAGGCTTTCCAAATCTCATCCTAACTCGGTTGACTAGTGCACAAGTCAAGGAAAAAAATAAAAGATCTAAGTGTGACAAAGATATTCAAAGTTTAATAGAGGAGTTGAATCTCGCGATCTGGTTCTGAAGCTAGGGTTTAATCTCTGACAGCCGCAGAGGAATGCGGCCACAAGATTATGGCCCCAAAGGGGCTCCTGCAAAGCCAGGGGGAGGTGTCGATTGGCGTCTCCTACAGCCAAGTCATGGCTAATGAAGAACCAGCAACCAAAGGGAAGAGGACGACCTTTGAAACGCCTCCAGAAATGCACGTGCAGCTGCTAGTCGAAGGGACTTTCAAAGACTGGGACACGGAAATGGATCCAACCAAGGAAGACAGCCCCGCAAGTGCCTTGGCCCCTTGGATCCCCGTTAAGTGCATTCCACAAGCGCCAACAGCCCCAAAATATGTCATAAACTCGCCCCGCATTGAAGTGCAGAAACAATACATGCAAGATAATTCCCTGATAGGAAAGTTTCTAGGGATCTGGCCCTTAGAGCGAGAACTAATCAAATGGATATAGTACTGGTGGAGGCCAAAAGGGCACTATGATCTCCAACTAGGATCGAAGGGTTTCTTCACGATCATTCTCCATAATCTAGAAGACAGGAACCGTATCTTTGATGGCGGGCCCTATTTTTTTAACTCAGCGAGACTCTTCTTGAGATTATGGACAGAAAAGTTCAGCCCCAAAAAGGAAGATTTCACCCATGTGCCAGTCTGGATCAAGCTATACTCTCTCCCTCAGGAATTCTGGTTGGAGGAAGTTCTAGCCAGTATAGGCAACACCATTGGCATTTATGTTAAGTCCTCTGAAGCCACAAAGCAGAGACGCTACACCTCTTATGCAAGAATCTGTGTTTATCTAAACATAGCCAAGCCACTCCCAGGATCCATTATGTTGGAATATCAGGATGAGGACTGGGCTCAAACCATTGACTATGAGCATATCCCCTTTCGCTGTAGAAAATGCCACGAGCATGGACATCTTTTCAGAGAATGCCCACTCAACAAAACGCACAAGGAGGGGAATCCAGAAAACGGCAAGGACAAGGAAGGATTCACGCAACAGGCAGGGCGAAGACGATCAGGAGGTAGGAAGAAACCAGCTCAGGTAAGTAAAGATCCTTCCACCAGCAATAAATTTGCAATTTTACAAGATAACCCAGGGGAATCTTCAAATCCAGCACATATCAATCCACCATCCCAGAACATGGCTTCTCAAACTATGGGCTTAGAGGCTGAACAACTAGGGAAGAGCAAAGAGACAGAACCTCCCCCACCGAGCCCAATGAGCGTTCCGCCTGAGTAGCAAGAGATAGAAGATGGGGATGAGGAAATGGAGGTAGAAGAACAGGATCTAGCTGGAGTGGATCTGGAACACCTTGAGCATGCATATCGACACCAAAAACTGTACACCATTCCAAGAGATCAACTTAGGAAGGTACATAAAGTGTTCCTCAATTCCTCAGCAGAATCCTCAACTCGAGCCAACAAAGCACTGGGCATCCAGGTCAATCAGATAAAAAACCCATGTAAGGCACAAAAAGATGAGAAAAAACGAGGAAGAAAATCAACAAATAAGATCATACATGAGATTGGAAGTTTTATGGTAAACTCAGGGCAGATTCACCTGATCTCGGAAATCTTTCCCCCTCTCCCACCCCCTCAATCATCATGAAGATCATCTCATGGAACATAAGAGGCCTCAACGGTCGTAGCAAGCAGAAACTGCTACAAGATTTGATCATAGCGGAAGCACCGGATGTTGTAATGTTGCAGGAAACAAAATGTACCATAGAGGACATAAATCAACTACTCCCCTATTACTGGAAGCAGGGAGGATCAGTCTCAACTGATGCTACAGGTACGACGGGAGGACTTGCTCTCCTCTGGAATACCAATAGTGTCCTGATGGAAAATTTTTGCACCACCAGATGGTCTATCACAGCCGATTATAAGCTCATAGGATCAGACAAGCCAGGACATCTAACAACTGTCTATGGGCCAGCCACTCCAAGAGATAAACAGGCCTTCCTTAGAAGCCTAAGTCACCTATCCAGCCTCATTCAACACCATAATTGGATAGTGGGGGGCAACTTTAATATCATCCGCAGCCTGGGGGAAAAAAAGGGAGTCTCAAGACGACTGGACAGAGATTCTGGTGACTTCAACAGTTTAATAGATGACCTCAGGTTAATTGACTTAGAGGCCATTAATGGCACGCATACCTGGACCAATAGAAGAACAGGGATGCACCAGATCGCTTGCAAATTAGACCGCTTCCTTGTGTCGGAGCCACTCATAATGGACGACACTGCTATAGAATCTACCATCCTAAATTGCACTGGATCGGACCATTGGCCCATACAATTATGGTTGGNATATGATGTAGAAGGAGAAGTTAGACTCCAGTATGTGGCTACTGATGACCAAGTAGCGAGAAATGTTCCCCACGCAACAGGAAGTGTTGTGTTCCCCAGGTAGTGGGCAGTGTTGTGAAAGTATGATGGATTAAAGATGTGACTCCAGGTAGCAATGTTGTATAGAGTGGACAATGAATTATTCATGATCGGGCACTGACTGTGGCACCAATCAGAGTGATGTGTATGACTATTCTAGTGAAAAATTCTGGTACGTTGATTTACTGCTACTCTAGTGAAAATTTATGGTACGCAGAGGGCTACTCCAGTGAAAAGGTTTGGTACGCCAATTTAATGCTACAATGAAAAATTATGGTATGCAGAGGACTACTCTAGTGAAAAAGTATGGTATGTTGAGTTACTGCTACTCTAGTGAAAAAGTATGGTACGCAGATGGCTACTCCAGTGAAAAGGTTTGGTATGCCAAGTTACTGCTACTCCAGTGAAAAAGTCTAGTATTGAGATTGATACTCCAGTGAATTAACCTTGTACACATGTTATTGACTATGGCACCAGTCAACATGACCTCACATAAGGTCAGCAGATGCCATTCCTTCAGGGCTGGTTAGTTACCTAGCTTTTCAAGTTCGTGGGCCAACCTGTGTGGTTGGAGGTGTTTCATAGCCTTGGGATAGATGGGTAGTGTGTGCACACTACATCGCCTAATCCTTTTGATTAGATGTATGGTCACTGTGGACTAGTTTCCTAGCGTTCCAACTAGAGGTTACTCGTTCTTTATGAACTATATTCCAAATTATGTGTGAGTTAGCAAGTTACTATTTCCTTATGGACTAGATGTCATATTCTATGTAAGTTGATGAGTTACTATTTCCTTATGAACTAGATGAAAAATTTTGTGTGAACTAGCGAGTTGCAGTTGCCCAGACTCCGCTTGAATTGGGTAGGAGTGCAGTTATGTGTAAAATGGCTCAACTGCATATTCTAGAGCCTGTGTGGTTATGCTACTTGTTACATGATTTGTTTGATCATGAGATGGTTGTGTGGCCATGCTACTTGAGACATGATATGTTTGATCATGAGATAGCCTATGTGGCAATGGTGATGCTACCTGTAGACTGGTCTGCAAGACTATGTGCGTCTTTCCCATGCCATGTGACATGGATGGATGAGTTTGAGACCACTACATGAAGAACATATTAGCTAATACCTCCCTAGCTAAGAGGGACTGTTGTTGTTTTGGTAGCTATGGGAGGTATTAAACTCCATGTGTAACCTTTGAATTAGAATACAATATTCCGGAAGAATGTGAACCATTAAATAGATGTCAGAAAAAGCTAGGAGAGAAGTCAACCTCAAGATAATTAATAATAAATTAATAGACACATTAAGAAGGATAAGTCGACGCCAGTCAACTGGACAGTTTAGTATAAATAGGAAGTTGCCTAGTTCATTTGGACTCACTCACTTAGAAAGTGTGCAAGTCTAAGGAGGAACTGCAATGGCAACTAGGGCACATGTTTGGAGAGTAGCAATTGCAGCTAGAGAGGATGAAAGTTTGGAGGAATAGTGCAACAGTCCTTTTGGTATTTCTCTTGTGTGCTTATCTTGGAGAAAAGGTACACTATCTATGTATGGTTATTATGTTGTTTCTGCAACGGTTTCGGGGCTAGGGTTTATTTGTTGGTTCTAGAGTAGGCTTGCTATAATTATTCTAAGTAAAGGTTAGTGTGCTCAGGGTGGCATATGTGAATGCCTAAGGTTGGGTGACAATGTTGTGACATTGTCTATGGTTAAACGAGCATACCAAAATTTTAACAATATGACCCATTTTGAAAATGGAGTGGAAGGGAATCTTCAGTGGGACATATTAAAATATTTAGATGTATAGCATGGGATCATATTCCAAATGATAAGAGAAATAATTTAGATGCAAAGATTCATGATTGTGTTATGGTGGCCTAATTTGATGAGTCAAAAGCCTATGGTTTTTTAGATATAGTCAAAAAATAATTTATTTTCAAGATCGATGTTGACTTTGATGAGTATACTTCGGGTATTTTTCTATTGACCTCCTCTTCTGTATTGTTAAAAAAATATAAATTTTAAATTGTGAAAAATTCTAGATCAATTGACTATTATACATAGACTATTGATGTTGATTGGATTGTCCATTAGATAATTGAATTACATAACATGTTAGACTTGTAATTGACCTTCCAGAACAAATTTAACTATGATAAATGGCTTGCCTAATCATTTGACCTAGAACCCTGAAGAAAAATTTGTAGTATGAACTCCTTCTATAAGGTACATTCCTCTTCCTAGATCAATGACTAAGACAATTGAAGTTTCTAGTGTTGTTGCAAGTAATGTAAATGACTCAAAGAAAAAATTGAGGTAAAAAACAATGTGATAGTGTTTCTTTAATGGCACATGTGGTAGAGGCATGTGATATTGATACATATGCAAATTCACGTGGTTGATCATAGATGATAAAAACAATTCCTTGAAAAGGAATAAAACTTGGGATTTAGTCCCTTCACTACAAGGAAAGATTGTGGTGAAATATTGTTGGGTCTATAAGGCCAAATTTACGTTTGAAGGTGTTGTTGAGAGGCATAAGGATAGACTAGTAGCAAAAGGATTTTCTCAATAGGAAGGTATAGACTAGCATTAAGACCTTTTCCCTTATTGCGAAGATGAAGTCTATTTAACTGATTCTTTCACTTGCTACTCATTTTGGATGGGAGGTACATCATATGGAAATAAAAAATTATTTCTTACAAGGTTATCTCACTTAGGATATTTATATGGAGCAACCTCCAAGTTTTGAGAAGGATGGTAGTCTTGTGTGTCAATTGAAAAAAACGTTATATGGTTTGAAACAAGCCTCCAAGGAATGGTATGAGAGGATTGACCATTTTTTCTCAATTTTAATTTCAAATACCATGAGTAAGATCATAGTATTTACATTTTACATGTAAATAATGATATGATGGTGATACTTCAATTGTTGCACCATATGCTAATGATTTAGTCACCACTAGAGGTAATGTTGATCTAATTCTAGCTTTGAAGAAATAGTTAACAAATATTTGAAATGAGTGACCTTAGTCCATTTCATTTCTTTTTGGGCATACAAGTTTCACAAATGGATGATATTATCTATATTTCTCAACATAAGTATGTGATGAATCTATTTTATAGATTCAAAATGGAAGATTATAAGTTGTGTGCTACACCTTACCAGTCATGAGTTAAGATGACTAAGTAGTGTGATTCTTCAAAAGTCAATGCTACTGTCTATAGGAATCTTGATGGTAACCTCATTTATTGAACTCATAATCAACCTAATATTTTGTTTGTTTTTATTCTAGTCTATAGGTTCATGTAGGATCCAAAGGAGAGCCAGTTGAAGGTTTCAAACAAGAATGTTCACTATATCAAGGGTATGTATTAGCTTGGTATAAATTAATGTAGTAAGAATATGAACTAGTTAGTTAGGTATACCAACATGAATTGGCATAGAGATGGATATGACAAGTTAACTTCTGGCTATGTGCTTCATCTTATATTTGCACCCATATTTTGATGTTATAAAAAACAAAAGGTGGTCTCTCTTTAAGCCTTCAAGGTCAAATATAGATGTGTAGTTAATGTTGGCACAAAGACAATGTGTATTCATAGCCTAATGAGAGATCCCAAACTAACCTTCAAGGAGTCAAAAATAGTGTATTGTCATAATCAAAGTGCAATACAAGCAGTTGAAAACCTAGTTGTGTATACTAAGATGAAGCATGTGGAACTCCATTCCCATTGATTGAGATAATATAGGAAAATTTTGGATCTCGTGTTTATTGTAGGATAGATGTTCAGATCATCGATATCTTTACAAAGCTATTAATAGAAGTTAAGTTTGTGAAAAATTGGTTATTCTTAATCTTCAAATAGTTGCAATTATGGGAGTGTAAAAATATAATTTCACCTCCTAAATATATAGAGAGTTGTGCTTATGAGAGGGTGTTGGAAAAATAAGTTCATCTCACCTCTAAATATTCTAGATATAGTTAGTTGATAGTCAAAGGTCAAGTTGGGATTCAGGTGGAGAGGTTGAATGGTTGGTCGGGCTTTCCAAATCTCATCCTAACTCAGTTGACTAGTGCACAAGTCAAGGAAAAAAATAAAAGATCTAAGTGTGACAAAGATATTCAAAGTTTAATAGAGGAGTTGAATCTCGCAATCTGGTTCTGAAGCTAGGGTTTAAGCTCTGACAGCCGCAGAGGACTGCGGCCACAAGATTATGGCCCCGCAGGGGCTCCCACAAAGACAGGGGGAGGTGCCGATTGGCGTCTCCTACAGCCAAGTCATGGCTAATGAAGAACCAGCAACCAGAGGGAAGAGGACAACCTTTGAAACGCCTCCAGAAATGCGCGCGCGGCTGCTGGTCAAAGGGAATTTCAAAGACCGGGACACGGAAATGGATCCAGCCAAGGAAGATAGCCCCGCAAGTGCCTTGGCCCCTTGGATCCTCAGTAAGTGCATTCCACAAGCGCCAACAGCCCCAAAATATGTCATAAACTCGCCCCGCATTGAAGTGCAGAAACAATACATGCAAGATAATGCCCTGATAGGAAAGTTTCTAGGGCTCTAGCCCTTGGAGCGAGAACTAATCAAATGGATACAGTACTGGTGGAGGCCAAAAGGGCGCTATGATCTCCAACTAGTATCGAAGGGTTTCTTCACGATCATTCTCCATAATCTAGAAGACAGGAACCGTATCTTTGATGGCGGGCCCTATTTTTTTAACTCGGCGGGACTCTTCTTGAGATTCTGGACAGAAAATTTCAGCCCCGAAAAGAAAGATTTCACCCATGCGCCAGTCTGGATCAGGCTATACTCTCTCCCTCAGGAATTCTGGTTGGAGGAAGTTCTAGCCGGTATAGGCAACACCATTGGCATTTATGTTAAGTCCTCTGAAGCCACAAAGCAGAGACGCTACACCTCTTATGCAAGAATCTGTGTTTATCTAAACATAGCCAAGCCACTCCCAGGATCCATTATGTTGGAATATCAGGATGAGGACTGGGCTCAAACCATTGACTATGAGCATATCCCCTTTCGCTGTAGAAAATGCCACGAGCATGGACATCTTTTCAGAGAATGCCCACTCAACAAAACGCACAAGGAGGGGAATCCAGAAAACGGCAAGGACAAGGAAGGATTCACGCAACAGGCAGGGCGAAGACGATCAGGAGGTAGGAAGAAACCAGCTCAGGTAAGTAAAGATCCTTCCACCAGCAATAAATTTGCAATTTTACAAGATAACCCAGGGGAATCTTCAAATCCAGCACATATCAATCCACCATCCCAGAACATGGCTTCTCAAACTATGGGCTTAGAGGCTGAACAACTAGGGAAGAGCAAAGAGACAGAACCTCCCCCACCGAGCCCAATGAGCGTTCCGCCTGAGTAGCAAGAGATAGAAGATGGGGATGAGGAAATGGAGGTAGAAGAACAGGATCTAGCTGGAGTGGATCTGGAACACCTTGAGCATGCATATCGACACCAAAAACTGTACACCATTCCAAGAGATCAACTTAGGAAGGTACATAAAGTGTTCCTCAATTCCTCAGCAGAATCCTCAACTCGAGCCAACAAAGCACTGGGCATCCAGGTCAATCAGATAAAAAACCCATGTAAGGCACAAAAAGATGAGAAAAAACGAGGAAGAAAATCAACAAATAAGATCATACATGAGATTGGAAGTTTTATGGTAAACTCAGGGCAGATTCACCTGATCTCGGAAATCTTTCCCCCTCTCCCACCCCCTCAATCATCATGAAGATCATCTCATGGAACATAAGAGGCCTCAACGGTCGTAGCAAGCAGAAACTGCTACAAGATTTGATCATAGCGGAAGCACCGGATGTTGTAATGTTGCAGGAAACAAAATGTACCATAGAGGACATAAATCAACTACTCCCCTATTACTGGAAGCAGGGAGGATCAGTCTCAACTGATGCTACAGGTACGACGGGAGGACTTGCTCTCCTCTGGAATACCAATAGTGTCCTGATGGAAAATTTTTGCACCACCAGATGGTCTATCACAGCCGATTATAAGCTCATAGGATCAGACAAGCCAGGACATCTAACAACTGTCTATGGGCCAGCCACTCCAAGAGATAAACAGGCCTTCCTTAGAAGCCTAAGTCACCTATCCAGCCTCATTCAACACCATAATTGGATAGTGGGGGGCAACTTTAATATCATCCGCAGCCTGGGGGAAAAAAAGGGAGTCTCAAGACGACTGGACAGAGATTCTGGTGACTTCAACAGTTTAATAGATGACCTCAGGTTAATTGACTTAGAGGCCATTAATGGCACGCATACCTGGACCAATAGAAGAACAGGGATGCACCAGATCGCTTGCAAATTAGACCGCTTCCTTGTGTCGGAGCCACTCATAATGGACGACACTGCTATAGAATCTACCATCCTAAATTGCACTGGATCGGACCATTGGCCCATACAATTATGGTTGG
>JZKD02S0320753.1:0-19524 GCA_000966675.3 Picea glauca
CGCACAAAACTAGGCACTGCAGTGCACACAAGTGTTGCTCTGCAATTCTGAGACTGCCTGCCAGAATGAAGATTGGCCTCATATATTTATAGTAATTCTGGCTAACTGTCTGGGTCGACTTCTCATTCTGGGTATATGTCTGTTCATTATATTATTATTTCTTCTGGCCGACTTCTTCTCTTGGAGGCAAATAACCTAATATAAATTATCTTCTTGAGCCGACAAGTCTTCTAGGGTTATTAGCCAACTCATTAGGGTTTCTTCTTGTTTCCCGGAGTATTCTATTCTCGTCGAGTTTACATGTGGAGGTAAATACCTCCTGCAGCTACCATAATATCAACATGGTAGACATGGCGCATCGGTGCTTTCAGTTTAACAAAGGGCATCGTGGATTTGTGCGCTATAAATTTTAGTGTTGCAATGTGTCTTTGTTAATGAAATGAATTGGTATTGTTAAAAGCATTGAACCTACGCAGTTAAAATCATCGATTCAGTGCAGATCATCCCATGGGATGCACCGCTTAGTGGTGTTTTTTTTTTTAGATAACGCACCATCCATAGGGCATATAATCTGTTGATGACGCACCGGTTGATTTTAAAGATTTTTTTGCCAAAAAAAAAATGTATTTTTTTCCTCCATGGAAAAAAACGTAGTTTCATTCATCAAGGGAGAATAAAAATACATTATGTAGGTGCTCTTGTGCATTATTCTGATGTACAAAAAGACAGGAGATACATGGCCTCAGAGTCTGTGGAGCTAAGGACCTCAATTCATGCAAATCCAGTCGTGGCTGACGGGAAAAAAGAACTGCAAAGTGCGAGCTTTACTATCACGCTCATTTACAACATAACTTGTCATCAACAGAGAGTGGACCCATAAATATTACTTCCATAACAAGGGAGTGGTCCCAAAAAATTACTTCCAATAGTATAAATTGTGACTTCAGCGACTATTATCATAAATGGAAAGATTTTAGGTAATCATTGAGATGTCAAGAGACTATGAGATTCAGGCTTCATGGATCATGAGGGGATCCATGGGTCTATAAATGGTCAGTGATAGAACTCTGAGATGTCCTCACCAATGATTTCAGAAAATTGCCACTCCCCATAAGGGAGTAGGATTCCTTCTTTTGATAGCGAATCTACGGCCTACTTTCGTTCCCTGAACACATGAGAAACATAATAATATTCGAAGGAGTCAAGTAAGCTAAAGATATCCTTCACGATGGGCTGCAGAAAGATATTATGACATGACTGGACTTTTCGTGCCCAATTAATAACCAACATGGAGTCACCAAACACCTGTAGTGATCGGACCCCCTTTTCCCCAACAAATTTGAGCAGTAGATTCAGTGTCATCACTTCGGCATAATTGTTTTCCCCCGGGCCTAGCCCCATTTTGATTTGATTTTGAAAGAGTGATCGGGAGTGAGAAATAGAATCCCCCCCCCCCCAACAACACCTNTGAAATTTTCACCCTCTAAGGGTCATTGGCTATGTCTCTCTCATGTGCTATGTTTGGAAGGTCACTTGTGGATGGTTTTTGTTGATTTTGGATGGGAATTTTTGCAATTAGAGTTTTATCTCTTGGTTTCTTGGATGAAGTAACTGAACTCTATGAAATTTATTCTTATGCTATTAATGTTTCATGGTAAACTTTTTATTTTATGCTATATGCCTTTCTTGATGAAACCCTAAGAAAGGAACATAAGTGCTTCTTCCTCTCACAAGGTGATTTTTTTCCAAAATTTTGTGAAAGTATCGTTGCTAGGGTTAGAACCCTAAATCCTTAAAGTGTTATCACTTTAGGATTTTAGACCTAATTTAAGCTTCAAGAAAGGAGGAATGATTTCTAGGGACCAAATGTGCTTGAACCCTAGAAATCATTCTCCTCGAGATTCAAAGTCTAAGGCCCAAATGTTCTTGCACCTTAGGGTTTGAATCCTACCTCTTGGTTGCAATTAGATCAATCTTCGAGATTAGTTTCATTTGTTGTTATAAGAATCCATAACCCAATAAAGGCACTAATCTAAGAAGTTCTTCCCTTGTTTAATTGAATGGTCATCAAACGTTTTCTTTCAACTCTCTCAAATATTCCACTAACTTCACTAAAACTAACATTCAAAAACTTGTTCAATAAGTTGTTGTTATATGAAGTTTTCTATAGCCATCTGAAAACACTATTATTTGTTGCATACACTCTTTTAAAGGTGGCCTAAATTATTCATAAATTTCTTTAAACAATTGGATAATATCTTATTAGATGCATGCTAAGTTTTCATGGTCAATTGTTTCATTTTTTAGCACTAATTGTTGTTGTTGTTATAAATAATTTATTGTTATCATATCATTGTTTACTATTGAAAATGTATAACATCCATTGCAACTCATATTTTCTAGTGTCTTAAAGAGGTATTAATTTTGAACATGTAAATAATCATATATATGATGTAAAGTTTTCTCGTTTAAGGCAGGTACTTAAACAACTTCATACATATTCTACTACCTTGACCTAGACCTTTTGGTGATAGATGGGGCGGTAGGATTGGCTACAATACTTGATACTTTGATCCCTTGAGGTCACTAGGGAATCCTCCCTTGTGGTAAACCTCTTCCATCACTAAAAACAAGGAAATTCTTACTAAGGTGATAGTGGTAGGATCTTTCATAGTTATGCAAGATTTGGGGTCTTGTATTGGGATTTGCACAAGTACAAATTATGCAATAATAATAACTAAACATATTTCCCTGAATTAGGTCAAATAAATTAAGATAAATCTTATTCCAACCATTGTAGTATAATAAAACTACTTTATCCAAATTAGAGGGAAGATAACACATACATTGGATTGAACCGTACATCCAAGTATCTAACAAGAAGTCCAACACTATTTTTTTTTTGTAAGTAAGAAAAAGATATATTAATATGATCAAGATATACATAGATTCATGAAATGTATCAGATGCCAGAAAGACCATGATAGTCTTATGTAATAAAATAATAGCAGGAAGACTTGCCTACCCCATAGGGGAAACTAGACTAGAAGAAGCATAATTTATCTTAAAATATGAAGTTTGTGTGACCAACTATGTACAGAACGACTGTTAGGACTTCATATGACATGAAAAAATTGATATAAAATGAAATTGAAAAAATTGTGAAGCATGTTATTCCTTTGCATGAGGAACCTAAGAAAAGGATGGACCCATGACGTCTAAGTGAGAAGTTGTAGAAGAGGACTCTACCCACGGTCGACTCATAGTAGGAGTTTGAAAGGTTCCTCCATGACTTTTAGCTATCCAGGTCACCACCGATAGAAGAAAATAATTATGCTCCTCAAGAGACTCCATACCATGCTTCAACTGGAGAAATTATTCATCCTTAATCAACATGCCCAGAGCCACCATGGTTTTGGTCATGTGCCAATAGAGTTCCAAGGTCCTAAAAAACTTGGAGTTCCAAGTTCTTGTACAGCTTAGGTCCATGATTAATCCACCCACCTGTTTATCGACATCCTCATATTTCTTAAATTCCCTAAACAACTTGACCTCAATATTCAACATAGGCATGGTTGCCTGGTCTTCCTCAGGCACAAAATCATGGTAAAAATATGCATCAATGAAAATATCCCTAGCATCCCATGACAAACCAACAAAAGAGGGATGGAGCTTGCAACCATAGGTATCCATGAGAATTCAAAATGGATACACTGTAGAGTCATACAAAATCCTCAAGAGAACATAGCTCGACATATTGAGGTAGCATATCATGGCCTTCTACTGGTTATTTATCTGTATAGGAACTAGAATTCCCTTCACCTGCAAATGTATCAGGATTTCATTGTGTGGATTGGGAATTAACATCGCCATTATGCAAGGGCATGGTCCGAGTCTCCATCTTATGCAATCTCTAATAACCACAATCCACCATATCCTCTCCATTAAGAACTATGACACTTTGTCTTGACTGAAGTATAGACCCCCCATTTTCCTTACCGTTTGAGTCCTCCACTTGTTGCATGGGATTAATAATTGTCACCTCTGCACATGACACACTATCATCCAGACATGTAGACACTCCATCCAGGGAAGAGAAATATTCTTGAGCCAATGAAAGGAAGGCTTGCTCGAGGGGAAGGGGGGGGAATCATACTAGTTAGAGTCAGCAAACATGAGAGGATTAGAAAATATTTCATTGGTTGGATGATCAACCACTTTTTTAGCTTCTCGCTTGACATGTGACGGGATAAGGGCAGAGATGTAGGGAAGGGCAGAGCTAAGAAGATCGATGAGATTTTCCAATCGCCATTGGGTGGAGATCTTGGATGGATCAGATCCCCATTGGAGCTTGGAGAGCATGTGGAAGATGATCTTGGAATCTCCTTCGGAAATAAGATGGGATAACTAATGCATGATAGAAATATGAAGACCATGAATGAGGGCCTAAAGTTATAATAAATTGTTGGAATTGATACCAATGTGCCATAGAATATTCTGAGGATTTTTTGCAAGCCATCCTTGAAAACACCACCATAACTAGAAATATTGGGATTGTCTTTGGAAGCACCATCAAAAATGATCTTGATGAAACCTAGAGGGAGAGGTGACTAGGAAAAAGGGGTGGATGGTTGAGGGGTACAAATGGATGGTGAAATAGGGAAGGAAGGGGATGAGGGTAACCAAAGAGAGGCAAGGGATTACTCATGCGAGGAGCATTTGCAATCCATCACTATTAAAGAAATGCCCCACATTGAATATTCTCTCAAATCTAGCGAGAATCTTCAATATGAAATATCTTGTCATAGAATTCTAGAGTTTGTATATATAGATGTTAGTCTTTAACCAAAACACTAAATAAGGGTGTTTATCTAGATAACCACTTTCTTAATATTTTGTATGTAGAACTCAAGGCCTTTCACATGTGAATATAGGCTCTTACGAAATGTTTATCTTTATAGATAAAAAAAGAAGAGTATTAATGTAAAATGAGATTAACCTATAACACTAGGTAGATAACTAATACAAGCAAATATGTCCCACAAATTATGACATTGAATCACCAACAATATTAGTACCATAGTGAGGGTGATATGTTTTCATATCAACCTAATTGAAGGGTCTATTTAGATTTAGAGCATAGAGTCTTTTAAGGATCAAAAAGTATTGTAAAATATACCAATATATATTCTGATTTTAGCTCTAAAAAATCAAAGATAAAATTTTCTTCATGGAAAAATATTAAAATATATATATCTTCCTCATAATTATTATGCATGCTTAATTATTCATAAGAAACAAATCCAATAATGATATTAACACACACAATTTGGAATATGAATATAAATTTGAATCAAAATCTCATCATAAAAATTGTCAATGTAGAGATAGCTTACAACATTACATAGACAATAACCACATTAAGTCAAAAATTGCCCACAATTCATGACACCAAAATTGTTTATCATCATGGGATGGAAATCTTCCATAACTATTATATATACACTATTTATATATACACTATTAAAACAAATATTGTAATGATATTTTTGTTTAACAAAAGTAAGCTAGAGATTCGTCAATGTACATACAACATCATATCTCTTACTATATAATCATTGGAATCAACACATGGCATTGGCATTGTATTAAGGATGATCATTAAATTGTGGTTATTGTCTAATAAATTGTCATAACCTTTTCCTTTAAAAGATGTAATGAATGGTTACTTAAATTTAAATAAATAACATTTCTTGGCTTTTACTTTATAAATGGCAATTATCTATGAGTGAGAGTGGAAAACCTAACATAAGAAGAACATTCNTACTCAAGAGAACATAGCTCGACATATTGAGGTAGCATATCATGGCCTTCTACTGGTTATTTATCTGCATTGGAACTAGAATTCCCTTCACCTGCAAATGTATCAGGATTTCATTTGGGGAATCGGGAACTAGCATTGCCATTATGCAAGTGCATGGTCCAAGTCTCCATCTTAGGCAAGCTCTAATAACCACAATCCACCATATCCTCTCCATTAAGAACTATGACACTTTGTCTTGACTGAAGTATAGACCCCCCATTTTCCTTACCGTGTGAGTCCTCCACCTGTTGCATGGGATTAATAATTGTCACCTCTACACAGGACACACTATCATCCAGACATGTAGACACTCCATCCGGGGAAGATAAATATTCTTGAGCCAATGAAAGGAAGGCTTGCTCGAGGGGAAGGGGGGGGAATCATACTAGTTAGAGTCAGCAAACACAAGAGGATTAGAAAATATTGCATTGGTTGGATGATCAACCACTTTTTTAGCTTCTCGCTTGACATGTGACGAGATAAGGGCAGAGATGCAGGGAAGGGCAGAGCTAAGAAGATCGATGAGATTTTCCAATCGCCATTGGGTGGAGATCTTGGATGGATCAGATCCCCATTGGAGCTTGGAGAGAATGTGGAAGATGATCTTGGAATCTCCTTCGGAAATAAGATGGGATAACTAATACATGATAGAAATATGAAGACCATGAATGAGGGCCTAAAGTTATACTAAATTGTTGGAATTGATACCAATGTGCCATAGAATATTATGACGATTTTTCGCAAGCCATCCTTGAAAACACCACCATAACTAGAAAGATTGGGATTGTCTTTGGAAGCACCATCAAAATTGATCTTGATGAAACCTAGAGGGAGAGGTGACTAGGAAAAAGGGGTGGATGGTTGAGGGGTACAAATGGATGGTGAAATAGGGAAGGAAGGGGATGAGGGTAACCAAAGAGAGGCAAGGGATTACTCATGCGAGGAGCATTTGCAATCCATCACTATTAAAGAAATGCCCCACATTGAATATTCTCTCAAATCTAGCGAGAATCTTCAATATGAAATATCTTGTCATAGAATTCTAGAGTTTGTATATATAGATGTTAGTCTTTAACCAAAACACTAAATAAGGGTGTTTATCTAGATAACCACTTTCTTAATATTTTGTATGTAGAACTCAAGGCCTTTCACATGTGAATATAGGCTCTTACGAAATGTTTATCTTTATAGATAAAAAAAGAAGAGTATTAATGTAAAATGAGATTAACCTATAACACTAGGTAGATAACTAATACAAGCAAATATGTCCCACAAATTATGACATTGAATCACCAACAATATTAGTACCATAGTGAGGGTGATATGTTTTCATATCAACCTAATTGAAGGGTCTATTTAGATTTAGAGCATAGAGTCTTTTAAGGATCAAAAAGTATTGTAAAATATACCAATATATATTCTGATTTTAGCTCTAAAAAATCAAAGATAAAATTTTCTTCATGGAAAAATATTAAAATATATATATCTTCCTCATAATTATTATGCATGCTTAATTATTCATAAGAAACAAATCCAATAATGATATTAACACACACAATTTGGAATATGAATATAAATTTGAATCAAAATCTCATCATAAAAATTGTCAATGTAGAGATAGCTTACAACATTACATAGACAATAACCACATTAAGTCAAAAATTGCCCACAATTCATGACACCAAAATTGTTTATCATCATGGGATGGAAATCTTCCATAACTATTATATATACACTATTTATATATACACTATTAAAACAAATATTGTAATGATATTTTTGTTTAACAAAAGTAAGCTAGAGATTCGTCAATGTACATACAACATCATATCTCTTACTATATAATCATTGGAATCAACACATGGCATTGGCATTGTATTAAGGATGATCATTAAATTGTGGTTATTGTCTAATAAATTGTCATAACCTTTTCCTTTAAAAGATGTAATGAATGGTTACTTAAATTTAAATAAATAACATTTCTTGGCTTTTACTTTATAAATGGCAATTATCTATGAGTGAGAGTGGAAAACCTAACATAAGAAGAACATTCATTGGTCCTTTTCTTTCTAAGTTTTGATGCTAACTAGTGTAATTATAGAACATTCATTGGCCCTTTTCTTTTTAAGTTTTGATGCTAGCCAGTGTAATTGTAGAGATGACAAAGTGCTTTATAGGCATTTATAATAGGCTTCAATGGAGGAGAGCATGGGAAAGATCGCTCAACCCTTCCTCAAGTATATTATTCCCACTAAGGGGGTGTGAGGAAGGGTCGACCGTACCTTTCTCATATTAGTATTTTTATTAAATGGAATCTTAGTGTTGGTGCTTCTTATAGAATATAATTTCCACTAAGCATATTGTTATTGCAGTGGGATATTTCAGGGAAGTGTCATTTGATATTTCATCTAGAATAGTATTCTAGTTCAAGTTGATCGAAGGAAATGATTGGCTAAAACTTCTTCTGGCATGGAATTTTGTAACATATCGCTCTTGCGCGTACATGATATGACTTATTCTTTGAGGACACTTGTGTGCAAGTGATATGGTTCAATATATGATTGTTTGTTTCACTTATGGATTCTAATGATGATGTTGTGGATATGATATTATGTTATTTTGATATCTATGTGTAGACAGGTGCTATTGACGGGTTTTTCCTGATTGTGTAGGAAACTTGACAAACTGATGATTCCAATGGCATTGGTGGACCTCCTTGGGCTCTGGATCAAGTTAGAGAGTGGACTTTATATGGTTTCGAAATTTCTGTTTATGCATATGTGACATATGATCGAGTATATTATGATGTTTTTTATGGATCGCTTACATGTTTTCATTGATGGATGCAGACTAATGATTCCTTGCTAATCAGACTCACATTAGGATTAAAGGGGCCATGCACGACAACCAGATATATTGAGGGAGAGGTGTGGTAGCAGCCCTGCCACAGCCTACTAGCACTCTTGTTGTGGCTCAAATTCTAGGTTAACGATTACCTAGTTCGCTAGATCCACGATGTCATGAGGGAAGAATGAGACAGTGTAACACCCTGTTTCCCCCAGTCTGTAAAAACAACTATATTGGCCAAGAACTATGGCAAACTCAAAGATGTGAATGTTTGATTTGACAAACCTTTGTATAAAAGGTTGATGAATGTAAATTATGTTATGATTATGTGTTGCATGACTGCTGGGAGGGGGATGTGCTAAAAGAGACCATGATGCCTAATGAGAGGTGGTGGAAGGGACCTAGAATGGTTTTGTTAACTTCCACTGAGCCAGTACTGTACTGGTTTTTACTTGCTCAAAGACCAAAGCAACTCTTTGACCCTGGAATGGATTTCCCATCAGATTGGTAGGTGGGGAAGCTCCTCAAGAGTTAATGAGGGGATGGGGATGAACCACCCATCCGTAAGAGCTCCCGGACCTGAACACAAATGGGGAAATTCATGCCACATGCAATCTTGAAGAGAAAAGGCAAGAGAGGAAGTGTGGTAAGGAGCAGAAGAGAGGAGAACATGCATGACGGGGATTGCAGAAGAGAATGGGAGAAAACTTTGGAAACACAGAGAGTTCTGAACAGAGGAGAAGGAGAGTAACCTTCGTCCTTGACTTCCGTTGAACTGGAAGTAGGAAACTAAATGTCAAGCATCGTGGTCTAGCTCAGGGGTGGCTAGTGGTAAATCCGTTTGGAGTCACTGAGCCTATGGTTGGGTGGAAACAAGCACCCCTCTCAGCAGTTGCATCACACCTGGTGTTTTTTTATAAGTGTTTATATCTTGTATCTTGAATTGAATATCTTGGATGCATGCTCATGTTTGTACACTCATAAATAGTTTCTATATAGAAGTGTTTTCCTGGTGTTTTGATCAGAAATAATGGATGCATGCTTATACTTATATGACCATAATCGATTTATGTATAGAATGAAGTAGTTTAGATTACGAGTTCGTTCCCTTGAGATTTTTCCCATTTACTTGACTCACGTTATGCCCTAGTTTTATTTCCCGAAGGCACCTCCTTCCGGGAAGTTCCCTCGCATTCCAAAGTCAGAGTGAGTCCTTGAAAATACTATCCTTTTAGTAAACCCACAAGTTTACTTCACCCCTGTCACAGAGTTCATAGCTCGGTGATTTAGGAAGACTTTTCAGTCAGGTCACCAAGCCTAGGGATAATTACCCAAGAACCCATTGAAGGACCATGTGATCTGAGTCTGGAAACCTTGTACAAGAGAGAGTGGTTCTCTCAGGTTTGCAGCGTTTCGGCATTTCAGCACTAGGGAAAACCAAGGGAAAGTTCCCTCGTATTCGCCAGTCATGAAATCCCAATATGCGAAGCCCGAATCAGGTTAGCGTGAATAGGTTTTAGTGTTTCGGCACCCAGGAAACCCAAGGGAAAGTTCCCTCATATTAGCCAGTCGCGAAATTTTGATATGTGAAACCCTGAATTGGGTTAGCGTGAATAGGTTTCGGCGTTTCAACACCCGGAAAACCCAAGGGCAAGTTCCCTCGTATTCGCCAGTCGCGAAATCCTGATATGCGAAACCCTGAATCAGTTTAGCGTGAATAGGTTTCAGCGTTTAGGCACCCGGGAAACCCAAGGGAAAGTTCCCTCGTATTCGTCAGTCGTGAAATCTCGATATGTGAAACCTCGAATTGGTTAAGTGTGAATAGGTTTTGGCGTTTCAGTACCTGGGAAACCCAAGGGCAAGTTCCCTCGTATTCGCCAGTCACGAAATCCCGCATGCAAAACCTTGAATCAATTTAGCGTGAATAGGTTTCGACGTTTCGGCACCTGGGAAACCCAAGGGCAAGACCCCTTGTATTCGCCAGTCATGAAATTCTGATATGAAAAAACCTGAATCAGTTTAGCGTGAATAGTTTTCGGCATTCCGGCACCCAGGAAACCCAAGGGCAAGACCCCTCATCTTCACCAGTCGCAAAATCTCAGTACACGAAACCCCAATTCACTCTGTGAATGATCCCTAGGTCACCGGACAAGGTCTTGTGGTAGGAAGGAGGAGTCCTGAAAGAATCTGGACGGCCCATTTGTAGGGACGCATGGTAAAGATATAAGGCCACCAGGGTTCTGGACATCAGAGGAATAGGAGTGAAGACCTTGCCAGAAATCCCGAAAGGTAGAATGTCAGGATTTAATCTGGGTCGTTGATCAAGTCGACGATTGGACCATAGATCCGAATGATACCGGGCTTTCGGGTTCTGGGGATTCAAAAGGGAAAGGAGGAACGCTTGCATCACGATTCCCTGAATCGCGAAACCCCAAAATAATTTAGAGGAATTTAGCACCAGGTCATAGGGTCGGTCGTATGAAAAATGACCCAAGGGAGGAGCTAAGGATCTGTTAAACCCTTTTGGGTTTCGGCATTTTGAAAGACAGAGAACAGGGGAACGCTTGTATTGTGATTCTCTGAATCACGAAAGTTGGAAGCGCCTTTTTGGTAAGGCCTATGGTCATAGCCAATGATCACATGGAGGAGGATAAGGGAAGGGATGGTCTGCGCTAGGCCCCATAGAAATTCAGGGATTCTGTCCCTCGAAGAAAAGACACACAAAAAAAAAAAATCTTAGTTGTCGTAGTGGGTGTGTGACAGATAGTCGCTCACGAAGATTCTAAAGGGTGCACAATAAGGCAGGGTCCTTATTCCTTAGAGGCCCTTAGTCTCCCAAAAGGTCACCTGATGGATTATTGACTCCAAGGGTTGGACAACTACCAAAATCAATCAAAGGGAAGTGGCACCCTTGGAGCACGTAGTACATCTTGAAGGGAATATCGCATAAATAAAACTTGAATAAAAGAAAGTGGAACCCTTGGAGCACGTAATGCGTCTTGAAGGGCACATCGCGAGTTTAATAAGGGTGAGTTAATGAACCTAGGTGCCTAGAAAACAATATTTTATTTGACGTGGTTAGCCTTAAAATAAATGTTGTATGAGTTAATTTTATTAATTATAAAATTCCCTTAAAAAAATGGTAATCCGAGTTGAAATTTAAGCCTAGGTATAACTAGGGTAAGAAGACTAAAAACTAATTAATCAATTAATAATAGGGGGGATGAAGAAAAATCAAATTAAGAATTTAAAGGAGAAATACTTTATCTAAGAATTAATTAATGTTTATGTGCAAGACATGCTAATTTGGAACTTAAACAAAAAGGGGAAATGAATGCAAAAAGGAATGTGGAACGTAGAAAGGAATCTAGTCTAGAGAACTTTCCTAAATAAATCTCAACTAAGTTTTAAGAAAGGCGTCAGACATTAAAGGAAATAGAGGGAATAAAGGGACAACAAGGAGCATTTTAGGAGCACTTTTAGGATGGGTGAGGGAAATTGGAAATTAATTTAATTAAATAAATGAATTTATGGTGAAACTAAGGGATCGGGTGACAATTGTACAGGGGAGAGTATTTCCTATTTAAATTTTAATAATAAAAAAATTAACGTGAAATTGGCAAGTAGTCACTTATAAGAACTCTATAAAAGTAATGGTGGAGAAGAGGAATGGATCATGACTGGTATGCATAAGGTTATGCTATTGGAATTTATTTGATTGATTTTTCTTTTGGGTGTTGGGATACCCAGCTCAAATAGAGAGTGGTAGCTCGACCTTGCGAGGTGAGTTGGGAGTTATCTTTTTCTCCAGTTTTGTGTGTGTGGCCCCTTTGCGGCTCAGGGGGATCAGGGGGAAGAAGAGTACCTGTAGCGTTGGTTGGGAGGTATCGGTGAAGTCTTCACGGTTAGAAAGCGGGGATATGGATGGACACAAGTGCGTGAGAACCTCTTCGACTTCTCTTCGTCGGTCACGGTATTTTCATTGAGTTTCCATGTATTAAGTTTTTATTGTATTTTCATTGAGTTTCAATGTATTGAGTGTTTATTGTATTTATATTTTGGGGTAATCTCTATGATTTTCATTTTCCCTAGGCATTGATTGAAACCTTTGCTTATTCTAGAAATAATAAAAAAATATTTAACTTAGCCATGCCCCCGGTGTTTTTACCCTGCATTTTCTTAGAAACCCTTGTGCATGGGTGTATACTTTTCACCCCGCTTTACAAGCCTCTGGTGACTTTTTACCTTCGATTTACTTTGTATTTAACTACCTAGAACTACCCTACGATTTTCACTTTACCTTGCGATTGATGGCCTGGAACTCACCACGACAAATTTGTTTATTGAATTGTCTGCAAATCCTCAGGGGGCTCCTTGTCGAACGTTGGATTGGCTGCACATCATGAATTGTTTTACTTGTTACCTAAGCGATTTTACATTTTTTTTCTTATCGAAGTTATCCCTTAGATTTTTCTTGTGGTTGGGTTGCACATAGCAAGGTTTTAAACCCCGTTTTTCAACTCTGCGTTGGGAGATTTCACTCGATGAACTTGATCCCTACCTCTGTGCTGGGACAATCACACTGCTTGATATTAACCTCGATGATTCCTTGGGTTGTTCAAACCTCAGCGTTTTAAACCTCGGCATTTTTTTTAACCGCACCGACTTCCTCAACTCTCTACGTTTGGTGTCGTTGCTCAGAATGCTCAGCAATGAATTTCCCTACCACGAATTGCCTCTGAAAGGAGAATTTTTCCCTCTGCATTTGGTGCCTTCGCTCAGAATGCTCACCAACGAATTTATCTTCCACGCTTTTCTTATGGAAGGAAAATTTTATTCTTCACTATGCTTTTAAATCGCCCAACAATGGAGCCCTTATCCTGCGCCTGCACTCGAGATAAGACCTGCGTTTCTCTTCCTCCTCCTATGGTGTTTTCCATAGTTGATCTCTGAGTTTTTTTTTTCTAATTTCGGACTGCGTTTTTCCAGAGTTGATCTATGAGTAATTCCAAATTCAGGACTGTTTTTTCTAAGTTAGGTTTTCACATTTCTTCTTACCATGAAAAAGGAATTTCTTAAAACCTTTTAACCACGCAAATTTATTTCCAACCTTGGGTGGGCATTCCAATAAATCAGCGCGAAGTGGGTTATTAAGTCCAGCATTTAATCCCTACCCTTTTATTTTCTGGAAATATATTACTTGATTTGAAAAGTATATGTCGTTTGTTCTAGCGTTTTTATTATCCTTAGCCAGTAGAAGGAAAGGGACACCCCTAGAAGTATTATATTTCTTCTGTAGTTGAATGCATGTCAACGTTATTGCATTGGGGTTCTTATTTTTATATCTTCTTGAACACCGTTTTTAACGTTAATGGTTGTTGTTAAAACCAACGTAAATTTATCACTTTTATCAGCGAGTAATTGTAAAGTAATCTAGAATACTTAGTCCAGGATTACAGTACATAAAATTATAGTCATCCTTTTAAGTGACTTTTTGTATGCTACCCCTTTGGTAAGAGGGAGATTGGCATTGAAAATCACTCAATTGAGGTAAGGGCCACCTTCTTCTCTCAGATTAATGGGATATTTTTATCTGAATGGCGTATGCATTTATCCATTTAATTACCAAGAAAACCTTTTGTTTTAATATCATCAAGTACACAGACTAATGCTAGATGGTTAATAGGTGATAGTGCCTCATTCATTTGTTAGTTGTCTTATAGTCGGCCAGTTTTCGGAAGGTATTGTAGGTGGCATTTACATCATTACTTGATGTAGGTTATGTAATAGAGTTTTAGCGCACCTTGAATCTAACGTCAATGCATGATTAAGTAATCAATTAGATTACTCGCACGCCAATAATCATTGTTGATGAATAATGGATTTAGCAATTATATCTACTGGAGTGCATCGATTAATGTCAAGGTGTGACCACTTAAATAATTAGACCATTTGTGTGCAATGAATAACATTGATGAGCCTGTAGGGGTGTAGACCGATTGGCATGTGTTGTGTAAATGGAAAGTATTGTGTAAAGGAGGTCTCAAGTTCAATTCTCACCCCACTTTATCTGTGTTCCATGCTTGCGGGAGGTGTGGCGCACCTAGGGGTTTATGGGTAGCGGACGGGTATCAACCACATGTCACGTGAGTACGAGAACTGTGAGTTGTCGATTCCCCCAGCATAAAAATAAATAAAAATAATAAATAAATAAATAACGTTGATGTATGATGAGATGTCTATAATTCACTATTGCTTCCCTTAAATTTATGTATGATTGGTTGAGTAGATATCTTGGTTGTGCCTTGAGATAAATTGATAGTTTTCTTTGGTGAAATGAATAATTAATGTATTAATGAATGATGGACTACAATCTTTACTTGCGCCATTAAATTTATTAATGAATAATGGATTAACAACCTTTATTTGCACCATTACATTTATTAATGAATGATTGATGTAGACATTAGACTTCTTGCACGAATTGAAAATTGATATGACATATGATGAGTTATGTGAATGATTACTCGTGCACCATGTTTAATTGATGTTTAGGATAGATGGATTCATGAAATGGATGAAATTTTATGTTGTTGATTTAGCTAGATGATTGGATTCATCGTGTTAGTGGGAAGTAGACACCTCCTTGTTCCTCAGAACAGTCGCCATCCTTGAGGCCTTAAATGGTTAAAATCAATTGGAACATGGGATTGAGAGTTGCTTATGTGGCATGGAGGTCCTAACCTTGTAGGTTAGGTTGGGCGAGTAGTATCTTATGTAATTTTATGATTATATTATGATCCTTAAGTTAGCATTGTTTTATCTCATCTTATCATGGTGTTATCTAATGATTATCCTAATGAGACAAGTTGAGCGCTTCACGAATCATATGGTTTATGCGTCATCATTTATTTGTATGAATGCAATGATTATGGGCTGCTAAATATTGTGTTAATGCATCGATATGTGTATCATATTCATGGAAATAATGTGTCGGCTTTATGTTGTGAATGATTGATATTGTGTTAATATTGTTTCATTAATGTATTGGATGATGGGTCAATGATGTTTATATTAATTGTGATGTATATTTCCTAACACAAAAAAAAAAATTACCTATTGTATGTCACTTTTGTTGTCGTAACAGCGGGGTCGTTACAAATTTTCATTGATGGGGAGCATGGAATGGTCAGTTAACCCTTCCTCTAGAATAGTATTCCCATCGAAGTGAGGCCCATGAAGGGTTGGTCGATGCTTCCTTCAGTATAATTTATCATCAAGCATTATACCAAAGAATTATCGGTCAACCCTTTCTCTATAATAGAATTTTCATCGAAGAGGGGCTTGAGGAATGGATGGTTGACCCCTCATCCAACATAGAATTCTCATTGAGGGTTACCATGTGCAAGTGTCCATCGAATTTCCTCTAGAATAATATTCTATTCAAAGGGGGCCCGATAGAAGGATCGACCAATCCTTTCTCCACCACAAAATTCTTGTCAATGAGGATCTAAGGGAAGGGTGCATTAAATATTCCTCTGGCATAGAATTTTTGTCAATTAGGATCTGAAGAAAGATCAAATGACCCTTCCTCAATCATAGTATTTTATTCAATGGAGAACTCGAGGAAGTTTCAAGCATTCCTTCCTCCACATGCCACAAAATGGATCGACCAAATCTTCCTTTAGAATTGTATCTTAGGCATGAGAAAGATAGGGGAAATTTCATCTGACCCTTCCTTGAGAATATTATTCTCATAGAGGGATTGTTTAGGGAAGTTTTTACCAACCCCTCATCCATAATATTAATCCCATATAGGCTGAGCCAGGGAAAGGGTCAGCTAGTCTTTTCTCTAGCATAGATTTTTTATCGAGTGAGAGCTTGTGAATGGGTCTTCCAATTCTTCCTCCAAAATATTATTATTGCCAAAGGTAGTCCTGGAAGGTTTGATCAATTCTTTCTCTAGCATCAAATTCTCTACGATAGTATGCTTGATGTGAGAAATCCAAGGAAAGTATTGTCTGACTTTTCATTGAGGGGAATCTTGAATAATATTTGTCCAATCCTTTCTCCAACAAAAAATTTCATCTAGGGGAACCTAGATAAATGTCATTTGACCCTTCCTCAAGCATAGAATTATCATTGAGGTGGGTCCAGGAGAAGGATTGGTTGACACTTCCTCTAGAATGGTATTCTTGTACAAGGGACGGATCAATCGACTCTTTCTCTAATTGAATATAATCATCGAGGTGATCCCCAGATGGGTCTACCAAACATTTTTATATTATAGTATTATCATCAAGGGAGATTCCATGGAAGGGTTGACTGACCCTTCCTCTAGCATAGTATTCTCATCATTGGTAAATCCAAGAAGGATCAATTGTCCCTTCTTCAGACATAATATTCTTTTCAAAGGGGGCCCATGGAACTGTTGACTGAACTTTCCTCTAATATAGTATTCATCTTGAGGGGTATCCCTTTGGAAATGTCAGTATACCTTTCCTCTATAATAGTATTTTTGTCAAAGGGGTTCCAATGAAGGTTTGGCTAACCCTTCCTCAAACATAGTATTATCTTTCAAAAAGAGCCAGAAAAACATTTGAATGAGCCTTAAAACAACACAAAATTCTCATTGAGAGGGATATTAGGGAAGGGTAGACTAACCATTTCTCCAATATATATTTATCATATAGTGGTAGCTAAAGAAGTTTTCAGTTGACCATTCCTCCAATGTAGTATTCTCATCCAAAAAGGGTTCACCAAACCATTATATTGTATAGTATTCTTTTCAAGGAATATCCCCTAGAAGGGTCAATTGATATTTCCTCCAACATAGTATTGTTGTTGAGGGGAAACCACGGGAAGGGTTGGATTACCATTCCTATAGCACATTATTCTCATCAAAGGTGTCCCAGGGAAGTGTCACTCATCTTGTCCAACATAAATTTTATAATTGAAGAACCAATGGTGGGTCAATATAGGGATTTGTTTTACAAAAGAGGAACATTAAGGTGGATCAATATAGGGATTTGTTTTACAAAAGAGGAACATTAAAGCACTCATTGCATGAATCTCTATTACAATCTAAGTCTTATGAAAAAAAATTGATTTATAGGCAAGATCATATGCAAGCACATGAGGTAATTGTTGATAATACAAACTTTTGCGAGTCAATTAGAAAATTTCAGGCAATATTATTGCTACAAATGGATAATTGTGTGGGTGATAATAAAAATCACTATCTGTTTGCATTTGTATCCCTTTTAACATCAAGGAGGATGTTGTCATTCTTGATGTTGGATTCCTCCTAGTGAGACATACACATGAAGAAATAGATGGATATTATGGGAGATCATCAGATAAATTAATGTGAAAAGACATATTTGCACTAATAGAGATGATGGATAGTTATAGGACATGTCAGGATCACAATTCCTATGTCCCACATTTAATTGATGAGTTTTTTTACTTCAAGAGCTTCATGGAACCACACCTTTTGGAAGGTAGCTTCAAGGTCACTGGTAACAAGCCAATTATGCAATACAAAGATTCGCTTCAAGATGAAAAGCAGTCACCTCATAATATTATGTGGAATTTTTTTCCTAATGGCAATGCAAAGTTGCCAATCAGATAGCTTCAATGGTTAAATCTACAAGTAAGGAAACTTTATGATATGGATGAAATAAAAAAGAGATTAGAAGCTTATATTTCATTCTCAAAGAAAATGATTGATAAGGGAGGGGAAAAATATTAGCATCCCAATATAATTTATTGAGAGACTATATATAAATATTTGGACACTCCCTTTTAGAGCATTGAGCACTCAACAACTAATTTTTGGCCATCCATAGTCGAGGAAATAAGAAACAACAATCCTATAAAGTTCTCACATGAAACTATGAAAGTGTACTTTAGGGAAAATGTCCCCACAATTGAGGATTTCTATGTTGGACCTCTATGTAACAAGCCTAGTGATCCATTATCACCAAAGGATAATGTTGTAGAGGGACAAATGCTCATAGTACAATCACCAAATCAAGATTGTGCAATATGGTTGGGTAGGGAAAAGGGAGGTGTTTGATGAGATTAAAATGCTACTATTGAATCTTACAAGGTAGAGGTTTAATGGTGGTTCAACCAACTGGAACATCAAAGCTTAACAAAGAATTATATAAAATTTGTTTTAATAAAAAACAACAAAGGGTTATTGGTTCAAAAGAAAATCTATTCATTGATATTAATAGCATCATCTAGGTTTCAATTAAGTTTAGCTAGGGTGGTTGGGAGGAATGATTGGTATCCTCGCCCCCACCCAGGGTCAATTCATGCAAGTGACATGTTGAGCTCATAATGCGTATATTTTTGTAATGGCTTCAAGCCATGCTGTTGATTGCCATTGTGCCATGAATATTCTAAGCATTTCCCTAGGTACCATCCTCGAAATCAGGGGAAGTACTTGGAGGTTTTCCCCAAGCAGTGTAGCCTGGGAAAAAAAAGAATCATCTGGGCATGATCACCAAGGGTTGGATGAACATAAGAGAAAATAAAAATAACTGAGAAGGTCCTTGCAACAATTAAGGCACAACAAAAGCATATGAAGCATAATGTTGAGAGTGGGAGTGATGTTGATGAATGAGACTTTATTTGAGTGACACTATCTTAAATATTTTATTAAATAGTACAACTCTAAAATCCAATNCCCCACCCAGGGTCAATTCATGCAAGTGACATGTTGAGCTCATAATGCGTATATTTTTGTAATGGCTTCGAGCCATGCTGTTGATTGCCATTGTGCCTTGAATATTCTAAGGATT
>JZKD02S0320764.1:0-19524 GCA_000966675.3 Picea glauca
GATTTCAAGCAGCACCAAAGGAATCACATGTATTAGTAGTGAAGAGGATTTTCATATATCTCAAATGAGCAGAAGAGTTTGGATTATGGTATCCAAAAGGAAAGGATATATCACTTATTTCCTACAGAGATGTAGATTGGGTAGGTTGTATTGATGAATGATGAAGCACCAGTGGAGCAGTGTTTGGCTTGGGTGGGTGTTTAGTATCATGTCTAATCAAGAAACAATCATCAATATCTTTATCTACAGTCGAGGTAGAGTATATTGCAGCAACAACATGTTGTACATAGGTTCTTTGGAAGAAACAAACTCTGACAGACATACAGGTTGAATATGATGAGCCCATTCCAATCTATTGTGATAATACAAGTGCCATCAGTTTCTCAAAGAACCCAGTGATGCACTCCAATACGAATCACATTCCAATCAAGTATCACTTTCTACAGGAACATGTTGCGGAAAAGAACATCAAAGTTGAGTATGTGGGCACAAAAGAACAAGTGGCAGGCATCTTTACAAAACCACTTCCACGAGAAGCCTTTGAGTATCTTCGTAAGAGACTTAGAGTTATTTCTACTCCAAGATGAATGATTTTGAATGCTTCTGTTATATGTCTTAGATGTATATGAGGAAGCACCATAAAGAGGATAGTTCAGTTAGGGGGAGCAACCCCGGATGGAAAGATACCTTTGTTATTGATTACAAAGGGGGAGAGATTTATCATATGCAGAGGTCAGAGGCATGATTCCAGAGGGAGAAATGGTCACAGAGATGTAGAGGACAGAGGCATGGTTCCAGGGAGAGCATGAGTGATATGACTTCAGTATTGCATCAAAGTGTTTCCATCAATGCCAAAGGGGGAGATTGTTGATTAAGGTTGGTTGCCAATGATGTCAAACCTTGAAGAAAGTCTGATAGCAAATTCTGGTAGCATAAAGGTTTGGGTAATGGACCCAATTTTGTTTGATGTAAATATGACTCATTATTTTCTTGTCATAGTTGATAAGAAGTACAAATGGATGAACTCTAAAGTGGTCCCCTTATGGTGAAATCCCTCACGAGAAGATGCTTTTCAGATTTAGTTATCCTAGAAGTATTGTTAGAGAACCCATGCTTAATTGTTGAATAATGAGATGAAGTTCAATGAATTTGTCAGTGAAACTATCCTAGATGGATAGTCTTTGTCATGACATTTCCGGTGGTATGTGTAACGTCACATAACTCCTCACAGTTAGAGAGTTATGGCCATGTGAAGTTGGAGGACCCTCATGATTCCTCTAAAAGCCCCAAAAAGTCAAAGTGTTTGCAAAATAAATTATTTAAATAATAAAGTTAATGGAGAACTACCTAAAATAAGGAAAGTGGGATGCTACATGAAATTATAAATAAGAGGCAAGGCTCTCTCATTTGATTACACTTGAACACATTGAATATCTTTTGTTGTGTAAGTCTTATTGAAATTACTCATTAATACATTTGAAGTTGTGAAAGTTTGAGGTAGTACGAAGGGTTGACAACGAAAGTTTCAGAATTACAATGAATACTCAAAAACCCTAGTTTCTGAGGCATACACATGATGACAATGTATTAGGGTGCATACATAATGAGGCGTACATGGGCTAACAGTGTATTAGGGTGCATACGTACGCAGGATGACAGTGTATTAGGGTGCATACATGTCGGTAAAGCCATGGAAACTTGAATAGATGAAGATGTAGAGGTTCTATATTCTGAGATCAAGCTTCTAGGAAGGTCTACAATGATCAGATACATCAGATCTATCCATTCGTTCAAAATATATGTCTTATTTGTATAAGTAGTTGGATTTTGATGTATGCATGAGAAATGGTTATGGAGATTTGAGAATTCTCCCTAGAGAGACTAGTGGTTGCATGGGAACTTTTGTATAAGTCATAACTATAGAAATAAAGTGTTGGTATAATTTATCATTGATACATATTGTTAGAGTTGTGGCACATCTTGTATTTCTTGGCATATAGCTAAGGGTTTTCATGGTACATGGTTGAGAGCTTCTATTTGTGAAGTGGTTGATGTATTGAGAGTTTGAATACCAGAGAGGGTCTGGATCATGTGAGGGATATTATACTTATTTGTGATTACACACATTTATATGGCACATGACTAGAGAGATATATAGAGCTTTTGGGTAAAGAGGATGCGAGCACAAGGTACATATATAGTTTGGATATAGTGATAGGGTACATATGTATGTGAAAGAAGTTACAAGGGATCATAATTTTTCAATAGAAAGGAAACCCTAGTTTTCAGAAGGCATACGTAAGATACATAAAAGTTTGGCCGCGTACATATGCGGGGTGCATAATAGATAGGGCACATACATACGCGTGTTGTAGCACTACAGGTCGCGTACCTGTTGTATTTTTGTTGATACATGTTTAGTTTAGATACAAAATGATTACATGGAAGTTGTACAGGTTGGATGCAGGTCAGTGGTAAAGGTTGATATAGTTTTATAGTGGTATATCTCACAGTGATAGTGTGATAGTGGATCCATCATTCTACTTATACATCAGGGCAGTTGGACGAGGCAAGGACAGGTGGTTGTAGACACCTTCTGGTTGTAGCTGGAGAACATAGGGGGTTGTAGTCTCCTTCTGGTTGTAGCCAGAGAATTGGGGAGTTGGAGCTTACCTCATGTTGTAGCGTGAGAAACTAGGGGGTTGGAGCCTCCTTCTAGTTGTAGCTGGAAAAAAAAAGAAGTTAGTGCTTCCAATAAATGTAATTATTCAATACATATAAGAAAAATCATTTTGTGGTTTCCTCCCGCTTTGGTTTTCCATGTAAAACACTGGTGTATGATGTATGTGTATGATTGTTCATTTGTTCATTGCTTATTTACTCTGCAGTTATTGGATGATAATGCTACATTGATATTTCACTTGGATTATATGGTTAAAAAGGATTAAATTTCTCTATTACTGATTCACCCCCCCTCTCATTAATCCAACAAGTAACTCGCAGAGAAGTTGCACAGTTTGGAAAAGGCGATACAAGGAGAATGCACTACCTAAGTGGCTCAGGATGAGCCACATGTTAGTGTTGGGGTCCTATTGGGCGTAGGCCTATTTTGAGAAGGAAGTTTATTTTGGGCACAGGCCTATTTTTGGAGAATGATTGTTTTTGGGAAATACCTATTTTTGGAAAGGAAGACATAATTTTGGAGCACACACAATAGGTGGCAAGAAAGCAACATGCAAAAAAAGAAGGAAAAAAAAATGCAAGAGGAAAAGCAACATGGTGTGCAGGCATACAAGCCTAACCATGATAGGGTTAGGGTTTTTAGCAAGATTGTAATGGATATAAGCCATAAATTCATATAAATAAGGACCTAGGAGGTCTAGGAGAGGAGAGGACGTCAGTTAAGTATATATAGAGAGTTGATTATTATGAATTTGTGGGTTGTTGATTGTAATAAGTCTTGTAGAAGATTCGAGTAAGGTAGTCTTTGAGGGTTAGGTCACAAGCTGAGGATCCTAGTGTGATCTAATTTTCCTCACATAGGTTTCTTACCCTCAATCTTGATTGTATTACTAAATATGTAATGCGCGCAGTGCAAGATTTTGTAGCAGAATTTAAAAAAGAGAAGAGAAGCCAGATCTTTGTGGAAGTAGCCCCACGAGGAGGTGAACCACGGTAAAACTTGTGTTATGTGTGATTGTTGATGAATGTTTACTTTCTGTTGATCATTAACTTATGAATGAATGGTTAGATTAGCTTTATTAGCATGAATGCATTGTTTTAAAGATGAATAAATCATAGAAGTAATTGAATGATTAACAAGGATAATGCATAACGAAGAAATAACACAATCACATATCCCCACTCATTCCTAGGCTGCAAACATCCAAGTATTATAGTCCCACATAAAATCTATCTCTAGTGAGACTGTGTTGTGCACCCTGTGCGCAACGTTGCCTTTTGGTTTACCAGGAGGGCTGATAGTTTTTAATGGTTTTATTGGAAACCTGTTGAGATTTGAACCTGGGTCAACCCAAGAAGAAATAAAAGAAGACCAACATTTATCACAGGTATGTGCATACATCGATGTATTTCGCACCGTAACACTTGTACAGGTCCGTACAGTCACGGGTTTCACTCATGGCGGTCGTACAACAAAAAATTGACTACAATATAGCTGGATTTTACCTTAATCTTCAACAAAAAAAACTGATAAACATAACATCTCTTATATTTTCAGACTTGGTATGATTTCCTTTCTTAGTTGGTTATCCATACAGCCCGTACGGTATCTGTACCACTCATACAGACTCCTTTTCCTGGGAATTTGTTGTCTTTACTTGCAGGTAGCTCTAGCTCGACCTCCTTTCCACTTCTTAGCCTCCTCGTCTTGATTTGATAGACCCCACTTGATCTAGTCATTGACCCTACTCGACCCTCCGTTTCTTTTCTCCTCGATCCTACTCAACCCTCTACTGCTAGTTTGAATTAACCCTATTATTAAATCTCCTTAGAGGCGCCTCTCTATCTTAGTCAAATTCCTTCACTTAAGAGATGATTATGGAATGAGGCCTTCTAGGTTATTTGTAACCCTAGCCTTTCCTCTCATGCAATCCTAGCCCTTGGATCTTCTTATCAATATCTTGATCTAGTGGTGGGGACTTAATAAAGCATTGATATCACTTAATTAACATCCAACGATTGTGACTTAATCTCATGTTGACTTGAGTGGTCTCCACCAGTATAGTATTTTCTAGGAATAAGTTGGGCCCCTTCCACACTACTAGACACCCCTAGCGTGGAAGTACCTGCCCGACTACATAATATAACATTGAGGAGTACATTTGAGCTCTTGGGAGAGATACCCAACATGATGGCCATCTTTCTGAATTCAGCGGTGTAATCCTATACACTCCACCCTTGCTTATGCCTAAAGTAGTGTCATTGGATCCATTGATCCTCTACATACCCGATAGGGTAGAATTGGGACTTAATGAGGGTTTTGAGGTACTCCCATCTATTTATTGGTGGAGTACCCTCTAGCCTAAGTTTTTTGTATGGATTTCCCACTAGGTTAAAGTATGGTCCTCTAAGTTTAGTCTGACAAATGATATCTTTTATTCTTTGTCTATATTGTGAAGATTGAAATAAACTTCTAATTGTTGAAACTAATGATTCAGTTTTAATGAATCGATCTCTCCTTTATATGGATTTATGTCCACTTTTTCTTCCATCTTTAATTAATACTGTGAATGGTTTATGGTAGTGGAACTCGACTTCTCTTTCTCGAGTTTTTTCCACAAATCCTTTTTTGGGTCTTTGTTATCCCTCGGTTTCCAATTTGATTTCATCTTTGAATTTGAGCCTCCAACTTCTCTGAATGGTCCAAGATTTCTTTCTAGAGCCTCCATGAGGAGGCACATATTGTGATATATGTAAGTGGCTTTCTCCTCTAACCTTACAAATCTATCCTATGTTGGATCTCAAGGGCTATTATGACTAGATTCATCGGTCATGGATAGAGTTCTATGAATTTCTTCTTAAACCAATTCTTAGATCCCTGCAACTTTCCACAAATAACCAAAGAAAACCTTTTATGATACCAATATGATTTGTAAATTTCCATGGACATTCCACTGGACAGTTCGTAACAAGAAATCTAACAAAATACTGAAATCTTTATTGTGAAGGTTAATTTCCTTTAGATCTCATATTCTTTAATTACCGATTTTATGTTTAAAATGTATGAAATAGTTGAAAGGAAAAAAATAGAGAACATATATAAATACTCATACACCATACATAAATAAATAGAAGATATAACCTAGGAAACCCAATACGAGAGAAAACCTAGCTAGAAGGTGAGGCCACTCTACTATCTTTTCTTTAAATGCAAGTACATATAAAGAGGTGCTCTCTTTGGAGTTTCCTTTGACATTGTGGCCTGTATGGCTGTTACATAATCTCTCCTCCTCTGTTATACTCTCAAAATACCACTCCTAAGTGTTCTTCTCAACTACACAACAAATATGGTACTAAAGAATGGAACCCCTTCTCCTCCTAGTGGCCCAGTATTTAAATATCGTATGATAGCCATCTAGGGGTAGGGTTTTGACTTCCTCAACTCTTAATTGTGATAAGGTTTTGGACCTTATATAATCTTATTGAAAGTCCATATGTGTCTATCCCCATATGCATGAGTAATGGAATATGATGTGGCATCCGCTTGTACCATGGTGGTCAACATGATAGGTCAACTTGCAGGAGACATAATATTTTTATATGAGCTCCGATTAACACAATATTTGCAACGTTGGAAATGTTTTGATTTATAGAATAACATCAAGGGGCATAGCTAATGTTGAGAAATTCTTGACCCCAAAACATGTCATTTGATGCCTCAAAATGGCTCTGAAAGGTTTCAAACCCTAATTTTCCAAGCTTAGACCTACCTTTAAAATGACCTTGCAAGTTGATTCCTCCAATTGTTTCCACTCTGAAAGCATCAAGATAGAAGAAAAATAATACAATGATCCAATCTAAATCATCTTGAGTGAGGTTGCATGACCACTCATTGGAAATTTCCACCCATCCTTTTCACACAACAAAATATGACATCTCAATTGAACAATGTATGGGAAAATTATAGGTTTTCTAAGCCAAAATCAATTAGGCTAAGAAAGGTTCTCCTTGATGTGGGGAACAATGCTCTAAATTTTAGAGTGATTGTGACCAAGTAAGCACATACTTCAAATTTTTAAATGGTGTATCATACAAAAATTCTAAAATCATGTGACATGTTGCATCAAATCTCCTTTTGGTGCGACACACAAAGTTTTAAACCAAAATTTTGTGGATTATGCATATTAAGCCAAGGTATTAGTATGCATAATTCCCAAGGTATTTAGGAGGCAGATAAGACAAAATTTATGGTGATACATACAATGACAAAGGTTTCATGAGAGGGACACAATAAACACATTTTAAAGGGGCATATAAAGACCGGTTCCCCACCATGTCACACCTAAAACTATTTTGCATGTGAAACCATGATGCACCTACAACTCTTTTGCATGTGATACCATGAGGCAAGGTGCGAGTGAGACAATTATTTTATGTTGGTTTGATCATTCTAAGACAAGGTATAAAAGTGCACACATAAGACAAGTTTTGGCGAGCATGCAAGTAGCACATTAAGACAATTTTTAAAGGGATACATAATCTTATGGTACACATAAGAAATGTTTTAAAGGAAGGACAACAAGACAAAATGTTATGAAATGTTAATGAGGTGGGATATTAAGATACATTTCAAAGGAGGGTATCCATACCATGGTCCATGTTGCACCACCAAGAAAATTATGTGAGTGTTATACACTCAAAGGTCCATACCATGTTGCACCACCAAGAGATTTATGTGAGTGAAATACACTCCAAAGATATTGTATTGCACAAAAATGTAAATAAGTGTGATACGCAAAGGAGCATATTACACAAATGAAAAAAAAAATTCAAATGAGCACATGAGACAAAAAAATCTTAAAGGGCACATAAGATAAAGTTTTAAGGGGCACAACCCTCGAGTGTAGAATAGTGGGTGGTAGAGTGCACTATTAAGGTACTATGTTATGTGAAGTCACCAATTTGAAACCCTCAACTTACCTTGTGTGTCGTGTGAGGTGTTGTGTTGGCATGCCTGGAGGTTATAGTGGTAGCAATTAGATAGCACAACCTCGTGTCACACGAGTAAGTGTTCGACTAGTTGTTGATTCCGCTAGTCATAGAATAAAAAGGTTTTAAGGGGCACATATTTTTTACCAAGTCTTTCTTAAGTGGAATACTTATCACACCAAAAGTATGAGAGGGTGAAACACACTAAATCTATCGCACTGAAATTTTACAAGGTTGTACATATCACACTAAACGACTTCTTGGTGTGACACAAAATTTTTCCCAAGTTTAAAATTGTATTGCACCTAATTTTAAAATAGGTGCGACATAGGGCGTATCACACCAAATTTTAAAATAGGTGCAACACAAGGGATATCTCACCAAATTTTAAAATTGGTGCAACACATGGTGTATTGCACCAGAAGTCAAAAGGGGTATGACACATTGCATAAGGGATAACACATTTTTTGGTATTTTCATCATAAATTTTGATCCCAAACTTTGTTTTGTGTTCTCTTTATATTGTTGGAAAGGCCTTGACAAGCTTTACAACTTTTCTATTATAAGTTTTAGGAGTTTCCTTACCATTTGTTTCAATTTTGGCACAAATTTTGGATATGGGGACACTATCAATAGCTTGGAAACTCGATAACACATCATTTCAACTAATGTGTCTGCAAAATAATTATGAAAGGGACCAAAGGTTGAACTAAGGGAAGTAAACACAAACCCCTTATTAAATTGTCAATTGAAGTATTTATGTTAAATGCATTTTTTTTTAAATATAATTTGAAGTTTTGTATATTTGCAACTTACATATCTTGTGGTGATGACATACAGGTAATGACATTGAAAAATAGATGTTACATTTTAATTTGAAGACATTATATGTGTGAAAGTGAATAACATAAACATGAAGGCTAAACATCATGGAGAGGAAGACCCATTGATATGCAACAGTGGCATTACAAATGTAATAAATAGAGTCACACTCATTAAGTAATGATGAGAAAAGAGAGCATGTAAATGGATGTGGATGTAACAAGGATAGAGGATGAAGTACCAACACATGGACAACAATCGGATGTGGGGCCAAAATGATAAGTAACAAAAACCTATGGCCCAAAGCTTGAGCATGAGAGAACCCATAAGTTACTTATGTTCATCAGTGAACCTAAGGCAAAGGTGTTACACTCATCATTACTTCAAGAAAACTGACTCTTTCCTTGGGATTCATTTGGACTCCTCAAGCATGTATTTAATGATCAAAGGGGGAATGAGGTGGCAACAAATTAATGTAAAATTAAGTATAATAAAGTCACTTTGTAGAAAAGAGATGAATATGTAATTTGGAAGGTCAAAATATGAGAGGAAGTTTCTTGAATGAACATGAAATTGCCACTTGGCCACCAGAGCAAGAGAGGGCAGGGATTTTGTAAATAATTATAATTGCTAGAAACTCTAAAGAGAAAGGGATTTTTGGCTCTTGAGCTTTCATGTATTATTTCTAGAACTTTAATGACACGAAACTGTTTTTGGCCAAGCCATTTTTTTGTTCTACATTGGAGTTAAGTAAGAATGCATTTACCACTATAAACTATTCTTATGTGTAGCTATTGCATTCTTATTTATGTTTTTTTGGAATGTTTGTTTGCACCTATGAGCATAGGGTTGTAGATGGTTGTTTTAATGTTGGACTATTATGGGTTTACAATGATTTACTCATTTTCTCAGCTTTATTTTCACCAAACTAATTCATGGGTTATTTACAGGAGCATGTCTGGTTTTGTAACTAATTCATGGGTTATTTAAAGGAGCATGCATGGTTTTGTGCTTCTTTAGTAATGTCTATATGAATGCATTTGCATCTTAAACTAGTTGCATTTCATTTTTTAATTTAGAAAAACATCAACCACAACCAATAAACCCCAAAATCAATAATGGATGTAAAGCCAAAATTCATATAGATTCCTTATTCCAAATAATGTGCGATCTAATTGAATCTTCTCATATGAGGGAATCCCTCTTTGATCAAAATCATTTCCATTGGTCAACATAAATTATTGGTATTGAGATCTATAAACTTATACGATCGCCTACAGATTGAATCATGCGTTGTGCATTCTTTTTATGAGTTGAACATCTGTTTGATTGCCAAACCACTTTGAGAAACCTCAGAGGATAAGTAAAGTGAAGTTGTACGATTATACGTTATCTTGTACCAATTAAGATAAATTCAGCAATAACATGTTACTGACTCTAATAAATGTGTCTCTGTCTACTTCCTTTGCATCTAATGCCCCTCATCCCCCGCCTTAGCAACTTGTCTATCACAGATCCACCGCTATAATGTAAAGGACGCCTTATAAAATTGGTCCCAGAAATACTGTCTAAATCTGTGTGCCAATACCGGTGGGTGTGTTTCAGGTTTTTTAGGCAAAGGAGTATGCCAAGCTTGTAGCATTCTTCTCTCCGGGAGGATTTGTCGACTGTCCATCCCCCCTGGTGTCCTATCTAGGAGTTTCTATGTCTATACCATGGGCATTCATTCTACACTCTGATGGGATATGACAACGGGACTGTTGCAAGGACTTCCTGCAGATTTATACGGGACTGTTGCAAGGACTTCCTGTTGTCCACCACTAATGTAGAATTAAATTCTTCACACTCCCTGAGCACCGCTAACTACCTGACTGACTGTCATCTCACCAACGCGTAGGACACCATAAATAATTATACTTACAAGGTCTAAGATGAATGCATATCAGTATCAACATTCATTATTGCATAAACTATAGGGTGAGAATAAGCTTATGTGGAGTTGTTTAACTATTCTAAGAAAAGGTTTTTTTTCACTGGAATAAGTGAAATAATCACTCAAATAAGTGGATTTAACAATTTTTCACGGATTTTCAAGCAAATGTTCCTAGAAAATATCATCGAAAAAAATTAATTTTGTAGATATGCTACGAGAGTGACCTCGTCACCTTTACTCGATTACAAATTCGGGCATCCAAACGATTATAGAGCAAAGTCGTCGATTATGGAACAAAGTCATGCACATTGAATGTCCGAATCATGCACATTGAATGTTTGAATCTATAATTGAGATAAGGATGCCACTGAGAAATCTGCAATCAAGATAAGGATACAAGTAAGAGAAGATGCCAATGCTACAATGGAGATAAGGATGCTAATGATAACCTTAGTGAAAATAATAAGAGTGATAGGAAAGTGATGTCTATCATAATCTACCAGGATCATTGTGAACACTAATAACAAAAGAGGAGTGTGCATTAAAATAAGCAAACATAATAACAATAATAATCCTATCAAACTCAACTAGCAGCATGTGTTGAGTAAAAGAAATGAAAATCCCCCTCACAAATTTTTTTCAACTAGCAACATTGTGTTGAGTAAAAGAAATGAAAGTTTCCCTCACAACATTTTTTTGAATCTTGTTTAGCTAAAACAAGATAAGCCACATTATCACTCTAATTTATAGCTTTATTGCAAGTTCAATTAACCTTTAAGTTATTTGACTTAAAAAACAATTGTTGTTTTAAATTTATTTATCAAATACAAACTGAAATAAAGAAGTTTGATTTTTTAATATAATAAATTAAATAAGAAGAAAAATCACTTGATAAAAATAAGAGAGACCAAGAGAGTTGCAAACCCATCAATAATTTTATTAATTCATTCTGTAACAACCAATACACTTCTCATAATGTCAAAGTAAATTAATAATAATAAATAATAATAATAATAATATGATAAGGGTATTAAATAAAGCTAACAAGTGGGTACCCCCTATTTCATTTAAACCAATTAATTAACCATTTCCTCCTTGTAACTTCCATCTTAAATACAAAACACATCAACTTGTCACATCAAACAACCATGTGATAAAAAATGCATAAGATGAAAGGCCCTTTGTCACTCCATGTGGCAATCATTAAATTTATCCAAATTTAATCATTATGTAGATCTATACAAAATATATAGCATAAAAATATAAGGCTCTCCAAAATATAAATTGTCAAAGTATGAGTTGTCCCAAATAAAATACTATCAAAATCATACGCTGCCAAAAATAATATGTTGTTCAAAATGAAGTGCAAATAAGTTCATACACAGACGCCAAAAAAATCGTGAAAAAACATATTTTTTGTGAGAGGTTGCTCCTCTCTTTCCATGACTATTTTCATCCCTTTCGTTTCTCCCAACTAATGAACCTAACTTAGTAGATTTATGATCATTTCTCTGCACATGTGAAGTGACTGAATGTGATGACACATGTGAAGTGATTGAATGTGATAACTCTGGACTATCCTCAAGTTTAGTGATCTTGGCCTTGGCATGATGGGCATGTGAGGCTTGGGATATAGATTGTTGATGCAAGGGAGAAGTAGTATGCCAAACATGAAAATGAGGCTGCTGAGGGTGATCAATATTTGGCCAACTATGTAACTTTCCAGATGGAGGATGTACAACATTTTTCCAGCCATCATGTTCTGGTCTAACTAGAGGAGTGGAAACATGGTTTGGGATTGGAATACTGATACTTGGGTGAGGATTATCAGACATAAGTGAAGGCCTATAGGCTTGTTGGCCATCCAAATTGAGGAATAATGTCTGCAAAAACTGATTGAATTCTTCTGAATCTACATCAAAATGTATGGAAAATCAGAACCTTTTATTACACCTTTGCCAAGGACCTAGTCCTCTACCTCTATTATTTCCTCTCCTACCATGACTGCCCCTGTTAAAAAAGATCATACCGATATATATTTACACAAGTCATAACCAAAGTTCAACTAATCATTCATCTAAACCTTTGCAAAAGAAATAATTTAAACATGGATCTATTTATAATAATACACATGCAGGCAATCATCATGCAATTCATGTTCTCAAAGCTAGAAATCACTTAGAACAGGGATTTTGAAACAGTTTTGGGATTAAATGATGGGATTTGTAATCAACGAAAAATGGTAAGCATGACAAGCATGTAAAATGGACTGTTCTCTTCCATGGCCAATTTTTAAGAAACCTTATTAACTCTCAATCATATTACTTCAGCTAGAAAACAGAGTTAACCCTGAAAAGTTAATATCTCTCTTTTGATCAATTTAGTTATGCAATTACATAACTATAATTAAACATGGGAGTAAAAGGGAAATTTGGGAAAATGAATTGGGATTGTAATGAGAAAAAAGTGTTACTTATGATAGGGGAATGTAAAATGAACGTGCATTAATACATAGTCTATAATGGTCTGTATTCTTTGAGAATAATTATAATTACATGCAATCACAAGGTTTTAAACATGTATGAATCTGCAAATCTCATGTTATAACCATATTCTTCATTTAACCTGCATAATGTCCCAATTAAATTCTTTTGTTGATACCTAGTTGTTTATTTAAAATGCTTATTTTTTTTTATTCATCACACTAATGTCCAATAGTCACAATTTATTAATTTCTATTCAATACCATTGATATTCCATGATTTTTTAAATACATAGTGCAAACCATCAACATCAATCCTAGCATAGAAAAATCATTATGCTAACTTCATCATAAAACCAAAAGTTCGGAAATGCCACTTCATTATAACCCAAGCTTAATCCATCAAGAAAGATCTAAATCGAAACTAGGAAAATTAAGCTTTCAACAACATCTAATTTGTCCAATCCATTAATCCAAATATGCATCATATGCATCAAAATATCATGACATAAATGATCCTTAAACACGACGAGGACTTAAAGCCCAAAATCTCTTTTTTAAACTCAGTTGGGTTTGGACTAACGCATCCAGGGATTACAAGCCGAGTTCGTAATCAAAATCATCTTCTCAACTTCATTCGTTGAGTGTTGTGCATATATTTGTGGGTCTCTTGATTTTTGATAAGTGTTTGGCGCAGACCTATTTTGAGAAGAAATGTTATTTTGGGCACAGGCGTATTTTTGGAGAAGAACAGGTGGCAGGAAAACAACATATAGAAAAAGAAGGAAAAATAATATGCAAGAGGAAAAACATCATGTAAGAAGAGAAGCAACGTGGAGAGAAGGCAGGAAATCCTAACCATGATAAGGTTAAGGTTTTTGACAAAGGTTGTAATGACTATAAACTTGTAAAATAGTATAAATAAGAACCTAGGAGGTCTAGGTTAGGGGTTCAGTTGAGTTTGGTTATTATTGATTAGTTGATGACGATTATTATGATTGTAATAAGGCTGAAGAAGAGTCAAACAAGCCATATTTTGAGGGTTAGGTCACAAGTTGAGGAGCCTCGTGTGGTCTAGTTTTCCTCACAGAGGCTCCTTAACTTCAGGATGATTGTATGATTGAAGATGTAATGCACATAGCGCCATATTTTGTAGCAGACTAAATAAAAAAGTAGAGAAGACAACTCTTTGTGGATGTAGCCCAGGAGGGGGTGAACCATGGTAAAACCTGTGTTCTATGTGATGTTTATTGAATGATTACTTTTTGTCAATGATTAGTTTATGAATGAATGGTTAAGCTTAATGTATTAACATGCATGCATAAGGATAAAAGACGAATGAATCTTAGAAACACTTAAATCAATAACAAGGTTAATACATAAAGAAAGATATGAGACACTCCTAGATCCCCACTCATTCCTAGATTGCAAGCACTTGAGCATTGCAGTCACCCATAAAGTTATCTTGGGTGAGAATGCACTGTGCACTCTGTGCGCAACGTTGCCTTCTGGTTTACCAGGAGGGACAATAGTTTTAGAGGGTTTTGTTGGAAACTAGTTGAGATCCGAACCTAGTTCAACCTAAGAAGAAGTGAAAGAGAGAACTAACTAATAAATGGTTTTGTTGTCAGCTGGAACTACATAGGATTGAGTGGACAAGATCCATGGAAGAAATGCCCAAATAATGAAAGTATAGAAGGGAATGTTCAGGCCATGGAATCCAACAAAGGTGGAGATCGAAAGATGGTTGAAAACAAAGGGAATTGAATTTGCACAGAAGGATAACATAAACCCTAAGTTAACACGGCGCAAATATATTGAAAAATGTGTGTTTAGCGACTTGCATGAGGTATTTTTCTGTGATTTCACGCATTTGTTGTAGGAGGGGTTATTAAGGTTAAAATACAACCACCCTACAAATAGAATCAGACAACTGGAGTGGAATTCTGTGGAGATCGTGCAGTGACAACAAGTTGATAACAAATTTATGCATGGAGTAGATTTCTAGTTAGACAGTATTGTGAATTTGCAATAGATACAGTGATGTCTTACACTACATCATAACAATATTTTCTAAGAGGAACCAAAGGTAGGTACATCAAATCGTTGTATATTTCAATCAAGATTTTATTACATGACACCAGTGTGATGACTATGGAATCAAACAACTAAACTTCCCTGCGTGCATGGGGGAAGTGGGAAAGCACTGACATGAGGCTAAGAAATGGAGGAGGAGATGGATAAGGGAAAGAATAAGGAGGACATGGACCCAATCATGATGGAGGAAGACCAGATGAAGCAGATATTGTCAACAACTGGAAAGTCACGCATTGGAGTACCCTACCAATATAAGATGAATAACAAGAAGAGAGCCATAGTTGATAGAGAGGAATTGGAAAGCAATGAAGAAGAGGTAGAGGATCTTCAGCCTATGGAACATATTGAGGAAATCCTACACACAACATATGAAAGGAAAAATGGAGGTCCAAAAACAGGATCAAAAGGAAGAACTCCAATCCAGATCGTCATCAGTGTGTAACCTACAACCCCATATGCGACTAACACACTAGAAAGAACACTAACATTTAGACAACTATATTTTAGTGGAAGAAAAGAAATAGGACAAGGATCCAATCAAGGAGCATCAACTAGGGGAGCTAGTTCTGGAAGTAATAGTCAAATATCTACACTACATTGAGGTAGTAGTTCAACACAATTCAAAATGGCAGAGCATGATCCCACAATCAGATTACCAGAATTTTGGAGAGAGGCATTAGAGGACCCTAAAAATCACTTATTCATCTATGATAAGATCTGGGAAGCAAAGAAGATCACATATGAGGAAACATAACTCACATAATTATCTATCAAGCTAAGAGACCACGCACTAGAATGGTACATGAGCCTAGATGTAAATAGTGCACCAAGAGTAACAAGGACTATTGCAGATGTGAAAAAAATATTGATAAACGAATTTCAGAAGCCTAGCTCAGAGGATCAATATATCAATGAAATGATTGAAATTAGGAAAAAACTAGGTGAGTTTTCTTAGGATATTGATCATAAGTTTAAATGTTTGAAAGGTATGTTGGAGTATGAAATTACTGACATGCAACATAGGCACTTAATTGTGAACTCATTGTTACCACATTTGAAATACCCATTAAGACATCAGAAGTTCCAAACTCAGGAAGAGGCTCTGCAGGTAGCCTTACAACTAGAAGAGAACCAATATCATAAGATAGATGCAATGATAGAGGAGCTAGAGGAGGATCTGAATAACCTGACATTTCAACTCAACCAGAATAAGGGAAAAGAAAAAAGAGAACTTGTTTGGTGTGTTGGACAGATTGTCATTCATGTGTTGTCATTGAAGTCAACAACAATCATAGTAAGTAGAGTAGCAAGGTTAATCTCAGGAAGAAAAAGAATCGACAGAAGAACATCACCTTAAGGTTGAAGATATTCATGATTATTGTTGATCAGGATAGAATCAACAATGTTTTTGTGATAAAATATCAGGAGGGTTAGCAAACGCAGAGATCAAGATCGGAAGAGATGGCTCGTTGAAACTCAGTAGGTATAGCACGATGAAACACAGAACAAATAAATACCATGGATGTGCAACCGAAAAATCTATGGTAGAGATAAATTGCGGAGATTGGAAGCAGAATTAAACTACTCACTAGTTACAATCCCACAATCCATCTAGATCATTGGATCTCATATCTTTAAAAATCTACGACTGCAGTTGATTCAACAAAATACCAGCTTAAGTCATATTAAATTGTAACTGTTGGATGCGTAATCGCCAAATCTATGACAGGGATAGATTGCAGAGATTGAAAGGAGAATTAAACATCATGCTTGTTCCAATCCTACAATTTTTCAGGACCATCTGATCTTATAGCTTCGAAGATCAATGATTGTGGTTGACTCTCCAATAGCGCACATCTTCCCATTGCAGATTTGGGTGACAAGTTAAAACACTTGTAGATTGTGGTTTCAAAATCATTCTTGACTGTGGATCTGCTCCAAGAATCTTCACAGCCATTGGATCATTTTGAGTGGAAGGACAGGATAAGCTAAAGGATCTACAATGCTGACAGATTGTGTTTTCGATCTAAGTTCATGATCAATAAACAACAATTAGTTTGGGTATAAATCTACAAGGAGGCTATGCTTTGGAAAGTTTGAAATTTGAAATACCCGAAGCCCAGAAATCCAAAATGATTAAGGACCATCGAATTTGGACGTCAAACGAGGACTGTTGGATTAGGGTTGTTGGTCAGCAGACCACATCAGCAAGGACACTCGACAGACCACATTGGCAGACCACGTTAGTGAATACACATGGCATAATCAAACAATGACAAGTGTCAAGATAAAATTGGCTCGTACCATGTCAATAAGTGACGTAGGCAAGCTATGTCACTTCGGGAGAATTGCTTCGGGAGTTTCAAATGTAAAAATTCATGAAGTCTCGAAGGATGAAGATATGAAGTCACTTTCATCCGTCGATCTAAGAATACACTGGGATTTAGGACAACCGTTAGATCCAGGAGAAGAGCATGTGCCACATGAGAATCCATGTCAGCAAGACTACGTCAGCAATGACACATGGCACAATCGAAGTACGACAAGTGTCAAATTGAAATCAACATTTCAGGTCTTTGCAAACCACGAATCTAAGTGACACGTGGAAACTTCTTGGCTCGTGACACATCATCAAGTGACGCAATTAGTTACGTCACTTCGGGATTTTTTTTCCGAAGTTTTGAAAGGTTGAAAACCTGAAGTTCCAAAGAGAAAAATTTCGTCAGTCGTCCATCTCATCAGAAGAATGAATCGTAACCATTGAAATGATAAGTGATGAAGAGCTCATCTCACTTAGTGTTTGATCACCACCGATGGTCATATGATATAAGAGATTTAAATAAGAATATAACGTGTCGATGCATTTGGTAATCCCGTGGTTCAGTAACACAGTCATATGTGATGGTTTGAAGGAAGTGCTTCCACAGAATTTGGTCTTTGTGAAAATAACAAAGATTCTGGATCAAATTTAATGGATGAAAATGATCCATAAGTGATCAATTTATGAAAATCCATCATAGTGAAAATAATAACAAAGATTATGGTTAAGTTAATTAAAGAGGTGCGATGGTCCAAATGAAGGGACACGATGTTTCACACTCACACTGTTTTGAAGAATATATAATCAAGAAAGAGTGGGAGAATAAAGTGTCTCTGTAGTCCAGATCAGAAGATTAAAAGCTGAAGCAGATTCCAGAAAGAAAATCTAATACCTATGCATTAAGGGTGCTTGGGTGGTGCAAGGGCAGGTTGGTGCCTACAGAGGGATTTGGTGCTTCCTTGTTAGTTGTAGCTGACTAAACAGGGGGTTGTAGCCTCCTACCAGTTGGTGCTGGTAAATTAGGGTGTGGGTGCATCCTGATCAGTTGGTGTTGATAAAAAAGGAAGTACATCTTCCTTCTATGTAACATGTAAAACACATTTTACAGTGAATAGAAAAAGAGTTTGTGGTTTTCCCATTTGGGTTCCACGATAAAATACTGTATTAAAATTTTGTGTGCATTAATAAATGAAAAATTGATATAATTGTTGTGTCGTTGATTCACCCTCGCCTCTCAGTGACAATATTTGATCCTTCAATTGGTATTAGAGTAGGTTCCTTCAGCACAATCTAACAAACTTGAAGGTAGATCCTAAAGATGGATCAACAAGAAGGAATGCCTAACAAAAAAGCACCATTATTCAATGGAGGAGGCTATGCCCTGTGGAAAATAAGAATGAAAAACTTCATGTTGGCTCTTGGTTTTGATATATGGAAATCTATTGTAGATAGTTACACTATACCAACTACTCCACCCAAAGACGTTGCAGGAAATAAAATATGTAATGACAAGTCAAGAGCAATTAATGGAATTCTAGCAGGGTTGACTAATTCTATATGTGTGAAGGTTATGCATTTCAAATCAGCTAAATAAATCTAGGACAAGTTGGAGGTTGTATATGAAGGAAGTGACAAAGTCAAAGAAGCCAAACTACATACCTATAGAGCTTAGTTTGAAAATCTGAAAATGAAAGAAGAAGAAAATATTGTTGAGTACTTTCATAGGGTAGATGAAGTGGTTAACTCAATTAGAGCGGCAGGAGAAGAGATTACAGATAAACCCATTGTGCAAAAAATACAGAGATCATTACCTATGAGATATGATGCAAAGTTTTCTTCAATTGAAGATAGATCTAATCTAAAGACACTCACAATTGATCAACTCCATGGAATTTTTACAGCATATGAAATGAGAACAAGGAATGATAAATCAACAAAAGATGAAACAATTTTCAAAGCATCTAAGACAAAGATAAATCAAAAGAAAAAACTTCAATCTTGCCATCATGAAGAATCTGATGTGGAAGAAGCCAATTTCATAAGAAAAAATTAGAAAGGATTAGGAAAGTACAAAGGCAAGCTTCCTTTCAAATGTTTTAACTGTGGCAAAGTTGGTCATTTTGCATCCAAATTTCCCTATCCCAAAGAGGACCCTGAAGATGAAGAAAATAAAACCAAACAATACAAGAAGAAGGAAAA
>JZKD02S0320775.1:0-19524 GCA_000966675.3 Picea glauca
TCTCGGTATTCTCTCAGGATAGGGTGATCATCAGGGCTTGGATCTGCACCTTTGGTTGTTTTCAACACCTGTACTGCATATAGGGGACATCCCTGTCGGCAATACTTCCTCATTTTCAATGTTGATATTTGTCTCACCGAGATCGGTTTTCAGATCCCTTGAAGGGTTATCCTTTTTCCTTCTTCGCTCACACATTCTAAGGTTTTATAGTAACAGTCTAGTTTGGCTTTACGGGCGGCCAACTAGTCCATACCAATCAACAAATCATATGATCCCAGGGGTAATACATTAAGGGTTGCTTGTGTGGGGAATTCACCCAACATTAATTGGCAGGCTGGTATGGCCTCTACCACCTTTCTTTTGGTACCAGTGGCTAACTGTACTAACCATGGCTTAGTTTGTTTTTGTGGCTGTAGTTTACACTTATCAATAGCTTTAGGGGCTATAGAACTCAAATTTGAACCAGGGTCAATCAAAACAGACACCAGATGGTTGAGAATCATACCTTCTATTTCCACCACTAAAGCTTGGTGGTCAGCCTGGTTATTATCCAAGGCTGCATAAATCTGCGGCACACTCCTTGCCACATCATTGACTGTGGTAGCTTCCTGCATGTTATAAACCTTTCGACTGTTCTGTTGTCGATGTGGATAGTCTCTCCGGAGATGCTCTCCTCTGCAATCCCAACATTCCAAAGGTTTTCTCTTTGGGTTATCAGTATTTACTGGTATAGGTCCAGAAGTTTTATTTCCGTCCACCGAGGGAAAGTTCTGCTGGAGTACGCTTCGGGTTGGAAAGTTTGTTCTGTGGTTCTTCTTGTAGTTTTTAAATCCCGAGGATTTGCTCCCCTTTTTCTAAAATCTCGAACCACTCTTTTGTTTCCAGTCTCCACGAGACTTTGCCTGAAGCCCATATTGTTCATGACAATATGTTGCCTTTCTTATAGTGTCTTCTAAGGTCTTTGGCTCGTCAAATTCAATTCGGTTCTGGTATTCTTTGGGTAGCTCACTGATGAAGCGTTGTGCCTTCGCCTTCTTGGCTTTGATGTAGGGTACATATCTCAGTAAGTCAAGGAATTTGTTGACATACTCCTCCATAGTAAGTTTTCCCAGTTTGAGTTCATAAAACTCTTTATCCTTCTCGTCGAAATACCTTTCCGACAAATACTTCTTCCGGAAGTACCTCTCGAACCATTTCCAAGACATGTCCTCCTCGAGCCTTTCCGTTCAGATTGAAAGTGGCCACTCGAGCCTTCAAGTTCTCTGAGAAATCATGGACTCTGAAATATTTCTTCAGTCCAAGTAGCCAAGCCTCAGCTTCCTCTCCCTTCTTTATCTCGCCATCGAAGGAGGGAGGTTTGGCCTTCCTGAATTCCTCAAATTTGTGACCCTTAGAAGTCTTCTGCTTCTTCTGTTTCTTTTGAGAATAGGAACTAGTCTTGCTGCTGGAAGAGCCTTCTAAATTGCCAGCCTCCTTCTCAGTGGAATCGTTTGGCATTGGTCCTTTACCTCTAGGGTGGACCTTTCTGGATGTGCTTCTCTCAGTGTGACCACTGACATGACCACGATTCTGCATCTCAGGTTCATGCTGCATTTGTCGCTGTAGTTCGGATAAGCTCTGCAGTAGAACTGCATTAGTTTCAGTTTGCTTTTCTTGTTCTCTCATCATCCTTTCATTATCGGCCTTGCAGCTTTGCAACTCAACCATGAGACTCCTCACAGTCTCGGCTAGGTCTGGAGGGGTTCCTATTGCTCTTCTTTCGTCAGACTCTTCGTCTCTGTTGTGGGAGCCTTCTCCCACCTCTTGGTGAGTCACCATACTCTACGTCTGTAGATTCCTGCTGTTGATTGTCCGCTTGAGTGAAAAGACAAACGCTGGTTATTAGTCAAGAGTTAAATTCTTTTTATAATTTGTGCATAATTTCATAACTCTTTCACATGCATACACAGTCGGGTTTTCATATTCCAAGTTTTTTTTAATTCTGGACAAGATAGTTAAGTCAAGTGGTTACTCCTCATAGAAGTGCTTCAAACGGAGTTTATGCGTGACTCGTGCATGAGCCCAATCAGGCTGAGTGTTGTAACCATGCTCTGATACAACTTTGTGACACACCCACTACCTATAATAAAAAATTTTCGTTCCACCTCAAGGGACCGAATCCCCGAAGTCCTATGGGGGGTCTAGTGCGTGCTAGTTCTCCCCTATTCACCTCCCTATGATCATGGGTTTGGACCTCAGACCAACAAACCAGGCCCCTTTTTGTGTTTTCGCGACTTAGCGACACCATGGGGTCCAATCTTGAAGGTAGGGTGGCGAGAGGTCTTTAGAATGAAATCCTGACCGTAGATCTGGGCGCGCAGATTTTGGATGTCCAGATCTACCCGCCGCTTAAAGACAAGGCACTAGCTCCCTTTCTTTAGCCCTTGGTTCAGTAGGACCACATACGCGCCTAAATGCAGGCACCTTTTACAACTTGCGACCTCGCGGGTCGTGAGTTGAAGAGTCTCGAATTTCCTTCACAAATCGTCGATACCCGAGATCACGAAATGGGTATAGCTCCCTTCTATCAATGTCCTCTGCACGTGACCACCGACTAGGATAAAATTTAGCTCCTCTTCACTACTTGCCGCTTCGTGAATTCAAGGGTTGAGCTCTCGTTCCCTTCTTCCGCGAATCCCTGAGACACGATAAGTCAACGGAGCATTGACTCCCTTCTCTAGGCGATACGTGTCCACCCGTTAGTCATGTGGGCCCTACCTTGCGATTTTCCAGGTATTCTCCCGTGCTCGGCTCTCGGCACCTCGCTACTCACGACTTGGAGCACCCAACCTTTGGGCTCTTACCTCACGAGCCTCTGATTTCACAAGATCTCTTGGATCTCTTGAAACGCGTCCTTAACTATGGACGGCTCAGATCCTCTCGTGGCTTCGCCACTCGTGACTTAGAGTGCCCAACTTTTGGACTCCTACCTCATGAGCCTCCAAGCTCATGAGATCCTCGGATCTCTGCCACCTGTCCTCCTTGGATGGATGACTCAGATCCTCTTGGGGCCTCACCACTTGCGACTTGGAGCGTCCAACCTTTGGACTCCTACCTCGCGAGCCTCCGAGCTCACGAGATCCCTGGATCTCTGCCACCTGTCCTTATTGGATGGACGACTCAGATCCTCTCGCCACTTCGTCGCTTCGCGTCCTCGTGCCTCGCGACTTTTAACACCAACTACTTGGGTGTTCACCCTGCGAACTCTCAAGTTCGCGAGATCATCGGATCTCTGCCACCTGTCCTCCTCGGATGGACGACTCTGATCCTCTCGTAGCCTCGCCACTCGCGACTTGGGGCTTCCAACTTTTGGACTTCTACCCACGAGCCTCCGAGCTCATGAGATCCCTAGATCTCTGCCACCTGTCCTCCTCGAATGGAGGACTCTAATCCTCTCGTAGCCTCACCACTCGCGACTTGGGGCGTCCAAATTTTGGACTTCTTCACGAGACTTGACCCTCGTCTATCTTCCTATAGATCTAATGACTGTCGGGTTTCCTAGCTAAGATCTGACGGTCCAGATCGGTCCCGATGCCGTGCCCTTTCCTACTGCCCCTTTTGACGTGGAAAACCAACGGTCCGGATATCCTCATGGAGTCTGGGGGTCTACGACTCAGATTTCCTCTCTATTCATGAAGATAGAGGGAAAGAGGTTCAAGGCAATTTACGCCCTCTTTCATTCCTTCGATTTAACGGTCGTGAATGACCGCAGATTCCCCGACAGGATCTCATCCATTGATCAATACCTATCCTTATGCTGCTACTTTGGGATTTCAAGAGGGTTGTTCCTCTTTGCACAGGGTTGCTAAGACTTGCACATCCAAGTCCTTTTTCCAAGTTCTTGGTAAGCCTTTCTGAGAAGGGAATTTCTGTGAAGAGATCTAATCCGAGGCATTCCTCGATACAGATAAGGGAAAAAAATTCCCGAGAACAGACTAGATACCCGACTTAGTCCAACCTGGGCATGATTAGATTCAATTTTATCGACGTAAGTCATGCATGGCTTCCTCCATTACAAGCATATGTCCATTAATTATTATCAAAACATTCACAGACATTCTTACACTAAAATCGTTCACAATCTCACAGTGCTGTGAATATATATATATTTATATACATCAGTGTATGAATTTAAAGATGCAATACATAAAATACTTATCAGAAATCACCAGAGTGGGTGCAACTACTGAGAAGGGTGCTCGTTTCCACCCAACCGTAGGCTCAGCGACTCCCAACGGATTTACCACTAGCCACCCCCGAGATGAAACCACGATGCTCTGAGACTGCGTCTCTCTGTCTGCCAGTGACCAGGAGCGAAGGTTCAATCCTTCCTCTCTGCTATCACTCACCCTGCATAATGCCAGAGTTACCCTCACGTCTGCCCCTTTCAATCGTCTCTGCCATATGACTTATCCTCTCGCGAGGTTGCATGTGGCACGATTACCCTCACACCGATCAGGCCTGACGACTCTACGGATGGGTGGTTCACCATCCCATCCCTCATCAAGCCATCCGCCTACCAGCCTGCGAGGCATTGAATTTCAGGGCCAGCGAGCCGCTTTTGGTTCTCCGGGCTAGTGGAGTCCAAATATAGTATTTAATTCTCGGTGGAAGTTAACGCCACCTTTTCAGGTGCCTTCCACCGCCATCATAGTCTCTTTTCTGCACATCCTCTCTCAGCAGTCCTGCAATAAATTCAAAATATTATTCACATTCATTGACCTCTTCCTGCAGGTCCATTTACATCACATATTCATACTTATGAGTTTGCCATAGTCCTTGGCCAGTCCAGTTATATTTACAATCTGGGGGAAACAGGGTGTTACAATCCTCGAGATGGTTTCTTAACAAAAATCTAAAATGTCCATATCATGATGAAGGTCGTCAAACAAGAAAATAAGTTGTAAAAGATCAATTTTTGTCTTAGAAATATGATATTTGCCGCATCACCCCACTCTTTTGAATATCCTAAAGTTTCTGTGAAATTGTAAACAAATTCTAGAGGGTTGAAAGCACTGCAAGGTGTGGGAAGTGTCTGTAAACCCGCGAAGACATTGAACATGCCTGATGGCAGCGGGTAAATGCATGCACAATGCCAAGGCAACTTCACTGGTGTACTGAACAGGCTTGCTGGCAGCAAAACAATGTTGGGTTTAAGAAAATTATCAGGTATGTCTTTTTGGAATTGATCAAAAGTAAAGATGTTCTTTACCTTGAATGGAAGACTTTTGGACATGATAAAGGTGTTAGAGTGGCTTAAATGACATACCTGCCGAGGCTATGGATGCCTACTAGTAGTAGTGGCCCTATCAACAATATCAGAGTCGGTTGCCTAAACATCATTTCACTGGTAATATATATTTTATACCAGATTGCATTTCTGACAGAAACACATCTGATGCTATACTGCGTTGTTTTCTGAGTTTTGATCAGGATGCTTGACCTGATGTCAACTATTTCTTAAAAGTTCATTCTTTCTGATTAACCCTAACATGGATTTTCTGGTGATGCAGAGATAACTGCTTCATCTAGTACATCGTCATTGTTGGCAACTGCACATGATTTTGATATTTAACATGATCAAAAGAAATAACATTTTTCTGTAGCCGGCATCACCTCAATTTTGTAAACATTTTTGAGAGTTTTGAAATGATTGTTGGATTAAAAGTTCTCCTTATTAATTTCTCATTGTTTGCATTTTCGTTTGTTTTATGTTTAATTCATGACTGCAAGAATGAATTAAACATAAAACTTAGCTTGGTGTTTTAATTTTTTGTGCCCTAGAAACATCTTTTAAAGGTCACCCATATTTAATTAAAATGCAAATCTTATGAAATGGTTGTTGGATCCACTTTTTGTGTTAATACAATTATTATTGTTTCAATGGTTTGATAGTTCATTATCAAATTGCATTGATTCATGAACAACTTTGGTTAATTATTTTATGGTCGCATCAACATTCATGCCAATGAGTACAAACCTGTTGTACTCACATTCTCACCTTACCTTGATGGCTCAAAACGTTAATGAATCTATTCATTGTCTGCATAGGGTTGTGTACTCTTGGTTTTTTTCCATTCATTGTGAGAGATGGTAAGGGATACAATGAACCCTATGGTTTTCGTTCCCACTATCCGAGTTATGATAACCCCGAGGCTCTTCTATTTTCATGTTTCCACTCTCCATTTGGACTTGTTTCTGTTGCTTGTACGATTGGAACCTAAAACTATTATGTGTAATATCTGTTGCATTTTGGTTACAGTGGTCATGGTGCCCGTCGTTTGCATAGAGCCTAACGGATGCTAGCCCTTACTTTCCCATGAGAATGTGATTGAGGACCTAAATAATCATGGCTGGGATATATTCCTTAAGAAATTTGAGGGTTATAATCTTCAGGTAGAAGAAGCCTTCACATGAACCTTTGATGGTTTCAGAGCCAAGATTGGAGACATACAGTTACATTTGACCGAGGAATTTGTGAGTAAATAAATAGGGCTCCCATCAAAGGGCGAGAGATAGTTCAAAAACGCCCGAATAGAAGAAGTCCCGTGGAGTTTGTTTATGACATCTCGTAAAACCACTTGCTACATCAAAGGTATTCCTATCGCTCTGTTAAAGCCTAGATGACATAGTTTGTTGTTAATTATGAAACGATTTGTTATGTGCGAAGGTTGATACAGACTAGTCTTTCTCTACCATATCCGTTTGCTCGTGAATTTCATAGGTTTCAATTTAGATATGCCATTTTACTTATTGATGAGTCTCTATAAGATGGCCAAGCGTTACAAGTGACAGACTATCAATTCGAGCCTGTTCCACCATGGATTGGTTAAAATCTTGTTGATGCATCATCTGTCAACTATAGGTGATAGTTGGGAGATCTTTTTTGATGAGGAATTTTTTCGCCCAGGCTGATCGTACAATCAACGCTCTCTTAATTCCAAATCCTAACTCGGACGAGCCAGTGGTTAAAATACAGTTCGTAAATTCAATTGACGAACCAGAGTTTATTGGTAAAACCCCTCTAGATAAAGGATTACTGCGTAGATCTCCTGAACAGGTGACTGTCGAATTGGAGGTAAATGATCCTCATGTGCCTGCGAACGATGCTAGTGTTGATACTGATGTTAAGAAAAGCTGTAAAGGAAGGAAACAATAGTGCACAGACTTGGGTTTCAAGAACAAGAAAGAATGTCACCTAATCTCTAGGAAGATAAGGAATCAAAACGATACTCATTTGAGCTCGATCGATCCAATCAAGATTGATGAGGGTTCATATCCTGAGATAGAGGATTTTCTAGTTCGGGAAGATCCAGAAATTCAGGGTTCCACCAGGGAGGTTATCATTCACACCGAACCTCATGATTTTGTGACAAATTTACCACCTTGCCTTAAAGGTAAAGAAGGATTTTTCAATATTAGGCAAGATCTGAAGAAAACAACAGGTAATACTGAAGCAACCTTGGTTGATTGTGTCCTTCGTCGACCTGCCATCTTCCCTGTACAGTGTGATGGCTGTTTTGAGTGGGTTGAGCGGTACTATACCGACATTCCTCTCTTATAGGCCCGAATTAAAACTCCGACTGCTCAGAATGATTTGTTGAAGAAAGAAAACCTTGATCTGAAGGCGCATGCAGAGAGGGAGACTAAACATATCAAGAGATTTGGAAACATAGTCATTAAGAATGCGACCAATGTCAAGGCAATACTAAAATTTGAACTATCCAACCCTTCTTTAGTTAAATTTTAATGGTAAAACAATTTTATTTTCCTTTCATTTTATTTATGTTATTTAATTCGAAATAAGTATATTTGAAGTTTGATTTCATTTACTAAAATTAAGACTGGCTATAGAATCTTCGATTCTGTAGCCAAGTCTCTTGTAACAAAAAATTAGTTATTAGTAATTGCTTTTCTAATTTATCAAAATGGTTTTTCTTTTCTCAGGAAATGGGAGATTCTGCTGCTGATTATTTGGAGGAAATATTTTCAATCATACGCGTAAATGATTAGTAGTTTATCCTTCTTTATGTTTTATAAAAACTTTGATTTAATTTTTGAATAAACCAACTCTGTTATTAGTGGTTTCCAATCCACTATTTTTTTAATATTACTTGATTTTGGGAGATTCAACTCTATCATGTTAGATATGAGTATTTGGATCCTAGGTTACTTTAAATACTGTTCACTTTGTTAGTGAAAGACATCTTTGCTTGAAACAGATTATGGACATGTAATTCTCATAACTGAATGGACAAGTTGTTCACATTTCGGCTTTAGACCAGCGTGAGTACACTGTCCCATTTATGTTTTGCCTCTTATATTATGGGATATTAATATGTTACACATCTTTAGCCTCAATAACATATAATGTTTCATTTTATTCAATGCTTTAAAGTTTGTCTATAATTTGTTGTTTCATATATTATATCTGTGATCGTTATTTCACTTTAATATCAGTGATTTATACTTGATGTTGAGTTGATATATCATATGAATACTACACATTAAAATTTATTTTACTGTAAACATTCATCATTACAAGGTCACTAGATCTATATGTTTATTCTTATGTTCTTATATCCTTGATCCCAAAAACACTTTGAGTTTACTCAAGAGATGTTAGCATATGCCTGTTTCAGATTTATCTCACAGGCAAGATAACTGGAATTTTGGATTGCACAGGGACATAGACACAATATAAGGCTAATCTCAGGTTATTTTTTTTTCACATTTAATTTCTGTTATTAGTTTATTTGTCAATGAAATGAGGCAATTTAAATTGGCTATGGCTCTTATTCTGTTCTTGTTTCAGACTATGTTTTATTAGTATCCTTAGAATTCTTAGATTTTAAATTATAAAATAGAAAATATAAAATATGTGCTTTCTTTATCTACTTCGCCAATAATTACAAAAACATTGATTTCACAAGACATCCAACAAAACTTGAAAAATGTGAATATTTGGTTTATAATCACATGTTCATATTTATGTTTTTGTTTAGTATTTGTAAATAATTGGATTTGTGTACATAGTATTGTAGTTATAGCTTTAGGATAGTTTATCTTCTTTCATTAGTTTAGGACCTTAGTTGGCTAACAGAGCCATTAAACCCCTCAAGAGAGATTATACCAAACAGATTGGGTTAATTAGACAACCCCATACCAGATCTATCCTTCTAGTTGACGGTGTGTCATTTACGCCTATCAACACATCCCTATCATTCCCATCATATATCATTCTATGCCTTTTGTTTATCACTCCATCCTTCTGGTGTGATTCTATTTTCATGATGGCCTTCCTTTTCTTACTAAAGAAGAAATTCGAAGGAGGCATTTCTTCGGGTGAGATGGGGGTAAGATCACTTACCAAAATAATTTCAGAACTAGGGTTTCTGAAGCTGGATTGCAGAAGATTAAGTGATGTAATAGGAGTAGCAATCTCAGTGGATTGTTGCTGCTCTGTTGTACTCGAGGTACCAGCGGGGGTGGTTGGCGTCGAAGGTGGTATATTAGGTCCCTGGTCTATGTCATCTTTGATTTGTTCTAGGGCATGGGAGCTTAGTTGTCCTAACAATGAGGCTTCTAATTCCTATGTCATAACCTCAGATATCTTCAAGGTCTCGTCAACCCTGTGTTTACCAGAGTGCTCTAGTTCAAAACTTGTAGGCATATATTCCCGCGCAGGAGGAGTGGTTATCAAATATCCTTGTAATACCTTTGGCAGAATATTTCGTCTGTGCCTTTGAAAATTGATAAAACCTGCTTGTTGGTATGGAGGTAGGGTTTGAAATCTGTCCTACACCTCTTCCTAGGATCTAACCCCCCTGAATATTTCGTCATACTGGGAGTTTTCATGCACAAACCGCCTCATGTTGAATTGGGCCAGGTGGTTTCCCACAATCTTGTGTGGGTCATGCATTTTGAATTTGATGTCAAGCAATTTGACACCTTCTAGAGCCGCGACCTCCACTTTGGAGTGACCAATAGTGAAAACATGTCGAATTGGATAGGAAAAGTCGGTCATACCTTTTTCTGTGCTGCATTCAACTCCTTGCTGATGCCTCCTGTTGCTATTTGATAGGCTACTTATCTGCATACCATCCGGTCCGGTAAAAATCACGGGAGAGCATGAGGAGGAATGAAGCATCCAAAAACACTGATATAAGAGAAGTTCTCCTCAATGAACCAATCTGCTAGCTTACCAAGATTCCCAATAATCCGATCTGAAATTCGAGGAGGTGGATGGCCATACAAGGCCATGTGAACAAAGATCACAACATTATTGAATATTTCATAAAATAAATCCTTGTCTTTTTCTTCTCACAACTCGAAATAGTAGAAGTGAATGGGATCTACACTAGCCGAGGTCTAGCTCCAATTCATCAATTGGAAAGGTGTCATGAAATGGATGGCATCCATGACATATGAAAACATATAGAAAGGGGAGGTCTTCTCCTTTTATTTCACCTTTTTGTATTCAATAATTCCTTTGGCTAAATTATCTGACAACATTTTGGCCCAATTAAAAGTGTATCCCTCGGTGACCTCATGCATGATCGATACCCATTCCACCAAGAAATGAGTAGGGCTCTTCTTCCCGAACAATCTATAGAGCATCATTGCTACATGAATCATGTGAGCGTCCAACGACATTGTGGAATACATACCATGAGCGTCAGCCCTGACCTTCTCTGGGTGCCCCCACCAAGACCAAATTATATCGAGATACTCTTGTCGTATTGGATGCATTCCTTTTGATCGAATTGCAAAATAAATGCATCATTGTAAGTACATTTGGGATTGGGAGATAGCTTATACATTACTTGGAGGTGTTCTGGTCAGAAAGAACCAATGAAAACCTTCTAATGGTTGATCATGCTCCCAGTCTAGACGTCAATGTTTTCCAAGGCCCAACCTACCATGTCGTTATACAACATCAGTCTCGACCGTGATGCTATTTTGTGCAGTTTCGACTGTGCTATATATATGAGTTTAGCTACATAAGTATCACCTTCTTCATCACTGGAATCCTCTGGAAAATTTATGATTTCTTGTTCCAGAACCTCGAACACCCGCGTTCAAKATTTAACAGTGTCTATGGCTCGTGGTGTGGTTTYCGACAGAACGTTTGCGTTCGGATTTGAATCCTCGCCAGCYGCATCAGGCTTCTTCATCATTTTCCATGGTGCCATGATATMTAAGAAATTGAGTGAGGTTACCTGTTAYAGAGAAAAATCATGAGCTTTTCAAACTGATAAAGCTTGCTAATTGTAGAAGGTGAAAATGAATTTGAAATCCAAGTGTTTTTATTCAAATCAGATACATTGATTTTMGTATAGCTTTCCTKACAAAAWWTTTATTAACTTTAATGTAAAAGTCTACCTCGCAATCCACAATCCGCGTTTGAATCATTACCATTAATTAAGTATAAATTCCATTAATATTCGACRGTTCGTGCTCGGGAATTTTGGATGAGATAGAGTGAGATTTTYCCGAATCCCGAATCTGCRAAGGTTAATCCCTGGATGATSTCTTTTAACTCTTAATTAATCATGTTAAAAAGGTGTGTCAATTTCRAGTGTTTCAGGAGTTCRGACTTTGGGAAATTTAAATGTAGCTCGAGAGGAAATTCCTGAAACCCAAAACTGCGAAGGGATTAATTATCCTGTAATCGATTTTAAGAATTAATTAATCATATTCAATTTTAAACATTTTGAAAATTCGGACTTCGAAGATTTTAGGATACGATACAGGATAAACATCCGAACTCCAAATTGTGAAGTCATTAATTATCTCTTGACCATGATTAACTTAATTAATTAAAGATTAATACTTCGGCCTTTTGGTGCTTCAGTGATTCATGAATTCATTATTTGTTAAACTCCCGAAGGATCATCCTTTGTAGTGACGTGTTATATGACGTCATTCTAGATGACGTGTCAAGAAAAGGGGGTGCCACGTGTTACTTGGAATCGTATGAATATTCAAGCGAAAGTGTTAGAGGTGGGTGCCATGTGTCAACTTAGGGAAAGCTCAAAAGATACACATGTCATACAACTTGCATCTTTTAAAATGATTATGAAAATTTGTGAGCGGAATTCTTTCGGGTTTCTGAGCTTCGAGGTTCTTATTGTTAAGACTTGCTAAAATACCTGAAGCATGGAGCTTCAAAGTGACCATTATATATTTACCTCTTTAAAGTTTAGGCGGCTCCAGAACTCTAGGGCTACTAGGATCGTTCGATCGAATGGGAGAACTCATCAATGATAGACATTGTGCGGGCCTTATTATTAACTAATCAGCCATGAATTGCATTTGAAATTAAAATTTTGTTTACGAAGCTTTCACTTTCTTCGGCTTAAATCATATTTTCATTTGGTGAAAAAGAAAAAGTTCAAAAGTTCATAATTGTATGTGTTCAAACATAGGCTCCATCTGAGGATCACGTCTCCATACAAGACGTGGAAGAACAACAAACTAAGTTCCTTTATTGGGTAAATGGAGTCATTATTGCATTTCTGGGAAACACCTTTTATGGACTAATCACACACAGAAAAATGAACTTCAAATGAATCTCAGAAAACCTTCAAAACACACCTTTGGACCGAAATTCAAGTTAGGATATATAATACTTTCCTTTCCTAAAACTAAATTTGGATCTGTTTAAGATAATCAAAATGAATTTAACTGAAATATCAAAATTTGGTTGATTTCATTCGCTCAAGGTTAAGTAAATTTAACATTTTATTTAGGGAGTCCCTTGTTGGTTTAGAATGTAAATATTACCAGAAAGAGAACCAGATATCAGAGTATGTTATATATACGTGTATGAAAACCCTACATATATCATAGATATTGCTTCACTGCCAGCGAGCCTATTCAGTACCCCAGTGAAGTTATCTACATCTCACATTGAATTTCCTTTCACCACTTCAATTAGCACTTTTGCATTTTATTGAGATGAGGGCAATAATTACATGAAATTCCTTTCATCATCTCTTTTGGAAAAAATGGGGGCAATCGAATTACAAATTTCCTTTCACCATTTGTCTTGGACTAGATGGGGGCAATCAGATTATGAATTTCCTTTCACCATTTGTCTTATATTTTAATATTTTTGAAGTGGGGGAAATCAATTTGTATGTATCATACAAGGGATGATATATTCTTAAAATTTAACAATTAAGGTCTGTCAACAATTTTTTATTGTACTCTGGACTAATTTTTTTCTGGTCTTCAATACACCTTCGCCTATAGGGAATATTTTATGGGAATTTCGATTTTTCAGGGATTAACCTTGAGTGAATTAATCAATTTAAAATCTTATAGAAGATAGAAAGTTATAAGGATTAACCTAGACATACTTTCTTTCAGTTAAAATCATAGGAATCATAAATATTTTCGCCTAATCTCATTTTGAAGATATGTTTTTAAGTTTTTGGAGTCAAGGTGAAATTCTTTCTTTCTATGAAAACCAAGGGAAGGATAGTGAAACAAAAGTGAAATAAAGCTTGGGTATAAGTAAATTAAAACATAACAAGGACTTAGAGGGTCTGACGTGGAAGAATCTCATTCACACATAAGTTTGTTCATTGATTTTTGAACCTCCTTTATTCTTATTTTCTTTTCTTTTTATTTCATTTTTATTTGATTCGGATAAGGCTTGAGAATTAATCTATAAATTTATACTTTTATGATCCTTGATCAGGTGACAATATTTACATGAGTGAAACCCCCTTTACATTCAATAAGATTCCTTTAAAAATTTACCTTGAACTATAGGGATAGGAGTTCATACCTTAGATTTCATCTATATTTTCGATCAAGTAAATCATCTATAGGAGTTCATACCTTAGATTTCATCTATATTTTCGATCAAGTAAATCATTAATTTATCACCTGTTTTGAGAGAAAGCCAATATTTTGAAAACCGAGCATCGGATTTCGATACCTCCTCACCTCCCATATGACAGTAAGTATTCTACACATGAACAAAATGGGCCATGTCAAAAAATTTCGCATAATAGAAATGATATGCAGTACAAATATTTTATATTTTGCTTTCATGATATCGAGTAAACTTGGTTTATTTACAATGTAAAGTAAAACTTGGATAATCTACAAAAGAAAATAAAATTGCAAATCGAAATAGGAATCCAAAACTGGTATATACAATGGGAGTGTGAAATATGATTATTGCATAAAATGTTTTAGGTAACGCCCATTGATAGGGGAGTCAAGAGTTTTTCCGTTGATATTTTCTAGTAAGAAGGATTTTTTTCCCTCAGCAACTGTAATTCTAAACGAGCCGAACCAGAGATGTTCGAACTTGCCATACTTCCCTGCATCCTCTTTTCTAGCATCCCACTTTAAGACTAGATCACCAAGAAGAAACTCCCTGTCTTCAGCCTTTTTATCGAAAAGGGCCTTCATATTATCTTGGTACTTTTGAAGTTTGTCATTTACTTCGACCCTATTTTGTTGCACTTCGATTATTTGATTTATCCTTCTTGTAACATCGTTAGTCTCTTCATTTGTATCCTTTTAGAGCTTCATCACAGGAAGAGAGAGATTGATAGGAAGAACAACATTAGTACCATAAACCAATTGAAAAGGAGACATACCTATTGATTTCTTGGTGCCGATTCGATTCACCCATAAGGCGTATTTCAGGTGAATGTGCCAAACCTTCTTATTTTCTGTCAACACTTTTTTGATTATAGTCATTAGGCTCTTGTTAGAGGATTCAACCAATCCATTTCCCTGAGTATAATAGGATGTAGAATGTCCTAACACAATGTTGTATTTTTGGAAAAAATTGACCATTGCCATAGATTTGAAATCTTGGGTGTTGTCAGTGACTATTTTTCGAGGACAACTGAATCTCCATAGGATTTTCTCTTCCAAGAAGTTTATAACTACCGAATCTTTGGCATTTCGATTTGGACTGGCTTTGACCCATTTCATGAAATAATCGGTAGCGGTTAAAATCCATTTATGTTGGGCACTTGAATGTGGGTGAATTTCTCCGATGAAGTCCAGACCCCATTGTTGAAAAGGAGCTTCTAGTTTGACTAGGATTAAAGGTAGTGCAGGGAGATTTTTCTTACTAGAGAACAATTGGCAAGAGTTGCAGGCTCTGACCTTGGCATTTACATCAGTAAACAACTTTGGCCAATAATATCCAGCTCTTAAAATCTTGTAGGTTGTTTCCCTCCAGGTGTGGTGTCCTCCACACACTCCTTCATGAAATTCATTTATGAATCCTTTTGTTTCAGATTCTGTTAAGAAACAGAACAAGAAACCTAGGGGATCTTTCCAATATAATTGTTTGTCAATAATGCAATATTTAACTGCGTGTAGCTTCAAATTTCTCGCTTTGGATGGAGTCATGTCATTCAAGCATTGAAGGGTAAGGAGATATGAAACATGTCACGATACCAAGCATAGGAAGAAAAATTACCTTCAATCTGAATCATAGGCATTTGATCATCAAGCTCATCTATATCTGAGAGATACACGTGTGATTCTAGGTGATTTATCCTGAGCACCCTGAAATTTGATTCAACTAACAATTTTGCCAGGCCTTGACCTTTGAATAGCTTGGTCAGTTTCACTTCTATATCAAACTCCTGAATTTTAGCCAACCACTGACCTCTTTTTCCATCATTGTCTAGTTGGACCAAGATGTCTTTGACAACACTTGTTGGTATGTAAGTGATTATCTTGGAATGCAACACATATGTCCTGAAAGATTTGAGAGATTTCACCATTGCGTAAGCTTGTTTTTGAAGTATATCATATTTTAATTCTCCATCCCTGAGACTTTTAATGAAAAAGGCTATCGATTTCTCAAAACCTTCTTCATTCTTTTGTAGAAGCACCGCTGCGATAGTATGTTCAGAAGCGAAAGAAAAGATCAAGAATTCTTTAGTATAGTCCAGACTTGCTAGCACTGGTGCTTCTCCTATGGATTTATTGACTCGCTCAAAAGACGCTTTGGATTTTGTATTCCACTTCACTTCTCTGTCTTTTTTCAATATATCTGTAATCAATTTGACAATTTCAGCGAAGTTAGGGATAAATATTCTCAAAAAATTTATCTTCCCTAAGAAAGATTGGATTTCTTTCTTATTTCTAGGAATGTTTATCATGTCAATAGCCTCGAATCCCTTAGGATCAATCTTGATTCCATCTTTTGAAACTATATGGCCCAAAATCTTTCCTTCTTGCATAGAAAAATGTGACTTCTTAGGGTTAAGAGACAAACCGAATTTTCTGCATTTCTCAAAAGTTTGCTTGAGGTGGACCAGGTGTTCTGCATCAGATTTGAAAAATACTATTAGATCATCTAAGTAAATAACAACAAATTTGTCTCTCTCACCAATGAAATATATATCCATCACTCTCTGGAAAGTAGCCCCTGCATTCATCAAACCAAATGGCATTTTATCGTACATGAAAGTTCCCCACAGAGTGGTAAACACAGTCTTTTCTTTATCATCTTCATGGAAAACAATTTGATTGTATCCGGAGAAACCATCAATCATGGACATTCTGTTGGTTCCAACTACTTTTTCTAGAACATGATCCATTTTTGGTAGTGGGTATTTTTCTTTGAGGGATGACTGGTTTAAGTTTCTGAAATCCACACAGAGTCTTATTTCGCCACTTTTATTTCTAACAGGTACCAAATTCGCTACCCATTCGGAATATCTAAGTGGAATGATAATCTTCACATCAAGAAGCTTCTTGACTTCCCTCTCTATCACTGGCAGGAGAATATGATTTATTTGTCTGAGTTTCTGCCTGAAGGGTTTGATACCATGTTTCAAAGGAATTTTGTTTTCAATTACAAAGGTATTGTAAGTTTTCAAATCATCATAGGACCAAGCAAAAACGTCTTTATACTGTCTAAGCAACTCCACGTACTTACTCTTCATTTGGGCTGGAAGGTATTTAGATATCTTGACCAGTTTAGGATCCTCTTTAGTTCATATATCACAATATTCAACCTCTTCAGGCTGAGGTCGTAAGGTAGACTTTAAGGGTATGTCATCTTGGTCAAAAAATCTCTCTAAGGGTATCAGACCCCTAGGGATCTAATTTTTCTTAAGCACGAGCATGCGGTGGTTTGCAATCTTATCCTAGATTTTTTTAGGGTCTTCACCTTCCTGCATGAACTAGATATGATCATTCTGGTTTGCCTGATCTATGTGAGTCTCAGAGAACACATCGACCATTTCAAGGAATTGCTTGATTTGTTCGTCGTCTTCAAAGACTTTCCAGTGCTGAAAATTATTCGGGATCGAAGGCCCGTGTCTCATTTCGATGTGATATTTCAGTTTTAGGACAATAGGTGGTACAAAGGTCGCTACATCTTTGGCCAAAGAATCGACATGCTGCTTTTCCATTCTGGGAATGGAGTGAATGTTAAAGGACAAGAAGAAATTCTCTATCAATTCCTAGGTGCAATTTTTGTATGACCTTAGCCTTGGATACTTGGCTTGATACTGTTGTTTTATTTGTTTCAAAATAAGATCTACATCACCAGAAACTATCAGATGTTCAATTTCTAACTTTTTGGCAGTTTCTAATCCTAAGACTAAAGATTAATATTCATAGAAATTATTCATATAATCAATATCCCACTGTAATCTATATGAAAAGGGGATAACGTACTCATCTTCTGGCGCTACAAATAACACTCCATCTCCTACTCCTTCATAGGACAAAGTGCCATCAAAAAACATTTTCCATACTCCTCCTCTACTATTTACACTTTTCTTTGTTTTTTTTTTATTTCTTTTATTTTCTTCTTCTGTACATTCTTTGAAATCGTCATCTATCGATAATACACAATTTCCTAACTTTTGATCAACAACATAGACTGGGTAATTATTTGGATTTTTAGGGTCACTTACCATATACGCCAGTCTAGTTTCTCTGTACAGTCGCGTGAATTGTCCACCAAAAATTGGAATCGTAGCGTAAGTCATGTCCAGCTGAAGCAATCCTCCTAATTTGGCGCCCCAAGACCTGGATAGAAGCATGTCGTACTTGGCAGGATGTAAGCAATGACTACATCCATAAGGATACAGGGATCTGTGCAAGATTTACTACCAAATATTTTTATCATTCCAAGACACTTAACTTTCCTGGAATCAAATGAGTACAGGTCTTGATAAGGTCTAGTGATTTCGAGGCCTAATTTCTCCATGATAACCTTAGGCATTAAATTATGAGAGGCCCCAAAATATAACATACAATTGTGGAGTAAATGATCATGCACAATTAGCGTAATATAAAACAGAGCAACATAATCCTTAGTCTTCTCGATGTGTGGACCGAACATGATCGTAGGTTTTTCATCCTGCAGATTAATAACATCTGCATGACATTCAACATCAGAAAAAATTATCATTTTAGCAATTTGCTTTTTATAAATCAGATTTTTTGCAAGCTCAACTAGAGGCATGGGAATTTTAATTTTATTAATTTTGTTTTCTAAACTGAAACCTCCAATTGTTTTTTCGATTTCTCTGGTTGGCATTTCTGCTTCTGGGTTTTCCGGTTTCTTAGTTTGCGTTCCTCTTGTTTCAACTGGCTTTGTCTGTGTAGCTTGTGTTTCAGTTGATGGTTTAGTACTTACTGCCTCATTCGTTTTATTTCGCGACAAAATATTTTTCGGTGGAACATTCGTAGAATTTTTCTCTTTGGGCCTCAGATCATACTTTCGTTGGATTTGGGCCATTATTGAGTCGACGAGTGCTTGATAGGCATAGTATCCCATATTATTGATGCTCTCCTCATTATTAAACAGGGATTCTAGATCTAAATATTTCTCGTAATCCTGTCTGGTTAAATGTGGCTCAAGATCGTTGTCGCTCAGGTTGTTTAGGTCTTCTTCTAACTCATAATTTTGCATATCATCTCTCTGCATAAAATTTTTCAGTTTTAAACACGGCTTGGATCTTTTGATCTTCAATTTTTATTTGTCTCTATTGCATCTAGGGGTTAGGGTTTCTCTTGAAATGATTTCTAACGAACGAATCAGGTTTTTCTTGATCTAATTCCATCCTGGATATTTTGTTTGATTAGTATTTAATTATCTTAGCCATCTCATCCATTTTTCTTCTACAAACTTCCCAAATCCAGAGGTTCCTACCTGTTCTTTGAAGCGTTTAGGTTCTTTAGTTCCTGTCTCAACCTTAGTTTTTAATTTCCTAAATGCCATCATGTTAGATTCAATTTATATGGCATCATCTTGCATTCCTGACAAAGTGGTTGATCTTCTTTCTCTTAAGAGGAGAGCAAAGTTAGGTTCAAAAGCCCCTGCAAAAGTTACTTTTGCAGCAGGTTGAGAAGGTTTGAATTCAACTAGGATTTTTTTATACAGTTTGTTGAACCTCTGAGTAAATTCCAGGACTGATTCAAAATTCTTTTTTCTTAAAGCCCCGAATTCAGTCAAATAATAGAGAT
>JZKD02S0320808.1:0-19522 GCA_000966675.3 Picea glauca
GTTATGCAGGAAAGAAGGGAATCATAAGAATGAATGTCCAACTTTTGCGCAGTACTTGGTAGCAGGGGTGTCAAACCCCTTGCCAACAGGAGGACCATGGTGCGAGATTTGTAAGGCACATGGGCACGATCCATATCATTGTCCAATGATGTAGAAGTATAAGACATTGCCAAAGAGTTAATATTACATTTTTTTCAAATTAGTGGGTCATGATGATAAGGAATGTAGAACATTGGAACTGATGAGAGAAAAAACTTCATATACTTACAGGGTGCAAGTAGAGATGATTCCAGGGAAAGCTGCACCATGGGAGAGTCGAACACAGGTTGATCTTATTCAATATGGTAAAATCATTGGATATGCCAACATATAAAACATTGGGAATAGGGAAGATGGAAATAAGACCTCAAATCTATTATCCAATGAGATCGTGACATACAAGGTTTTTTTAATTATATAAAAAAAAACTTTTTTGATATTATGCAAAAATTATATCCAAACGACAAATTATGTTTTTGAGATTATGCAAAACTTTGTAGTCAAACGACAAACTAATATAAAGTCAATGAATTATCGATCGCTATAGTCCCTCTACGCCTTCGGCAGAGACTAATAAGAACCACCTATTCACATTCTGAAATGGAGAATTGAAGCTAAAGTTTTCCAAAGAAACCTGTATTGTAATTCCATTTGGCTGGAAGCCATAAACCTTCAATATATCCAACAAGATAGAAATTATCACAAAGCCATGGGTAGAAAACGTTTCAAGTAGAAGTGTGGGCCATTTCCTTGTCGTTAACTTCTACATATAGAAATGTTGCTTCGATCCATCTACGCTAGAAATTTTCCCAGCATTAAGCTGCTAGCCCCTAGAGGGCACAGGCACAGGGTGCGACAATGCTTGATCGTCACTCCCTTCTCTAGAGTTGGACTGCGACATCTCTGCAGGATTCTCTATAGCTAGGGTGTGACGATGTCAAGAGCTAAGGAAAAGTCAAAACTTCACGAAAGTTCTAGAAGGGATCTCCTAGAATATGAGGTGGCGTCTGAATGGTTTTGATATTACTCACTTCTCTGATTTGGTGGAATCATCCTAATCTTCTCAACCATATCTCTTTCCCCTATATAAAGTGGGATCTCTCATGGAAAATGTTAAGAAAGCATAAGAAAGGTTAAGGTTGAATAAACTAAGAATTGGATGAGGAATTCTACTTCAGCTCATACTTGAGAGCTTCATTTCAATTCATCAAGTCATTGTGGATCTTCTTCATTCAAGGTTGGAGCAAGTGTGTGTGTTGGAGAAAAGGGCCATCAAAAGGGGACCTTGTGACATCAAGGTTTTGGTTGTAATCTACACTTTCACTTTAATATAATATAATGATATGTTTATTTCCCATAAAACTTGTCTTGTTTTATTGTATGATTCCTTGATCACATGCATAAGTTGTTGTTGAGTATATTGGATTTCTTTCACTTTGGTTGGCTTGTGTTCCCTTGCAGATTCAATATCATAGGAGCACCGAAGTGGAGATAGGATGACAATGGCAAGAGGAAGCAACATTTAAATAGTATTTTTCCTATCTCTTGTTAACTAGTAAACTCAATAGTTAGAGCTTAGGGAAAGCGTCATATTATGTTATGTTTTGTTCTGGATTCAGGTGGATTTAGGGGGATCGGTTTATGTCCTCTTTTACCAATTAATCCTACAACAAAATTGGTGACCATACTGGGGATACAACTTCTTTTTTATTTTTTGCTTCCCATTTAGTTTTAGCTTTCCTTCTTCTGATTAAATTCGCTCTCTGAGTTTGTCTTTCAGATCTGGAAGTTCAGTTAGATTTTTTTTCTTTCTCCCATTTTTTCTTCATTTACAAATATTGTCGCACTGCACCATATTGGCAACGTGCAATGACCTTCAGACGTCGCATCTTGCTTGACCAATCCAGTGCGATGACATTGCACTGTGCTCTCCTAGTAGCCTACGACATCCTTTGTTTGTTGCACTGTGTCCCATACCTAGCCTGCGACGACTCCTGTAGAATTTGTTGGAGTGAGTCAATTTGTCTTTCATCACCAATATTTTCCTTAGTTTCCTGGGGTGGGCTTCTCATGCCAGTATTGGATTGATTCATGAGTTTGAATCTTTCTTGTGATTGGTTTTTAGTGATTGAAAGTCTTTCTTTTCATTTTGCAAGTTTTTTTCTTTTGATCTTTGTCGCAAGGATATAATATATTGATCTTTGATCCGAGTGCTTGTGTAACAAAGGGTCTTTGGTTTGTTTCAAGTTTTGGATTGATTTTACTTTCTAGATTTTTTTTTTTATTACGAAACACTTTTTGCTTGCATATGACAAAGGGTTTTCTTTTATTTTTCATTTTTTTCTATATTACGAGTTCGATTTGGGAATTGTGTTGAGAATGTCTTGATAATCTTGGATTACATTTTCCTTTCATCATTATATCTTTGATTTTGTTTTGAAAATGAAGAATTGAATTCATTTATTCTTTTTAGTAATCTTTCATAAGAAGATTCTTACGTTTGAAATATTTGGTAAAGAGAAGAATTGGAGAATTTTGTAGTTCGTGATTATTTGGAATTGTGTTCATTCAAAATTAAGAAATTGCAATTCGTAGCTTTTTGTATTTCAAAAGAATACCTTCTCCCTACTGTAATTAGAGTTCATTGAATTGAAAATTTTCACATTCATCTCTTATTGCATTTTATTAGGTCAAGGTCACAACATCATCAGTTTCATTCCCGTCTCCTTTTTTGAGTAAGCAATAGCCTCTTAAAACACAACGTAATATTAAAATTCACTAGTAACTTTTATTTTCTATAAATTCTTCAAACCAATATTAGCTATCTTAGTGCTTTGGAATAGGTTGAAAAGAACATTCTCCAAAGCATTAAAACACACAATAGCATCCTGTGATAGGGAGAGTGTTAAATCCATTTGCTACATTTTGTCCTGGGAATCCCTTCTCACACAAGGGTCAAACTTGAGGTCGCATTGAGACTGGCAGAGTTACTCATCCTTATTTGTTGGTCTTAGTGTAGAGATTGCATGTATTATTGGGGGTCACTTGAAGGTATACCCACAATTATGAGTGGAAGCCTTTCGAGTTGATTTCGGGCTAGATACCCTTCCTTTGCGTGTGGATCAGACTGTCGACTCTTTCCCCAGACATCATTGGAGTAAGTGGTAACCTTAGTGGCCTATTTCTTTAGGGTCTTTACACGAGGTGACTGTGGAGGGGAAAGTCTTCACAGTACCTGGAATAAACGTTGGCCAAACTCACTCGAGATCCTTGGAGGGTATACCCACGATTATGTGTAGGAACTTGCACAAGGGTGTAAGTTCGTTAAGCAGGTCGTCAACATATCGTTTCCACCTGCTTTATCCCAACCCCTTATTGTCTTGATTTCGCGAGTTGGATTTCATCACCAACCAGTGAATTCAAAATAAGAAGGTTTGTTTTCTTGGTTTGATTCCTAGATTTTCTTAGTGAGTGTTGTTTGTTTTCTCTAGTTGACCATAGATTTTTTTCGTTCTTTACTTGGTTCAGCCAACATCGACCTTCGTTGTTCATGGAGGATGCAAGGGCTACCCCTGGAAGATCCGGAAGGTTACCAACCTTTGCTTCCTAACTCACTAGAAGTCTCTCATGAGGGAGTAGTCAATAACGAAGTAGCTTCCGAAGTTGGAAGCACACACTCTTTAGAGGGACTCCGAATTGTTTCAAATTATTTGGAGGCATTTCAACTTCCCCCATATCCATTATTGAGTATTAGACGAGACACACATTTTCTCCGGATGAATTCATCGGGAGAAATTGTTGTTGTTAACAACACTGAAATACCTACTGGACCTAATGCAAGATCTGGAGTAGACGATCCACTTTTTCAAAGTGAATCATTTAGAAACCCGACTCAAACGGCTGGAATTTTTAATCCTAGCTCTACCCCTTCTACAGTATGTGATCTTTATGGTAACCTAGGAGTGAGTCATGATCAACCTATGGCATCACAAATGTCTGAGATGTTTGTTACCTATAAGGTACCTTTAGATAATTTTACTGGCATGACCAGTAATGTTACCACAGTTTCAGACCAATTTTTGGTTGGTTCTCACTCAATTCTTCCTCTCCATATGGTCCATTCTATTATGGTCCCACAAGCTATGATTGTTCATACTGGACATACAGTGATTTCCCAAGCTCCTATTGGAACACCACTTCCGTTTAGACAAAATATGTTACTTCCTCCTGGGTATAATGCTTTTAATAATTCTATTTCTATTCCTACCCAGAATCCAGCCGGAGGGTCAAAAATTTTTGTTCCTCCTTGGTACAATGCTTCTAGTCAGTTTGTTCCTACACCTGCACAGGTTCTCTCTGAGGGCCTTACATTCCTCCTCCACCTTTGCTTGGAGGATCTAATTGTTTTGGCCCTAGTGGCTCCAATCCAGTTGGAGTGACCAATATTTCTGTCACTTTTGGTTTCCAGATTTGTGTTGGGGGTCAACCTCAAGCTGGGGGGTAACCTCAGTTTAGGGGGAAACCTCAGATTGGGGAACAACCTCAACCTATGGGGCAACCTCAAGTTGGAGTCCATAACCCAGTTTATGGACAAACTGTACCTGTGTTACAATCTCAACCTTGTAATATTTCTTTCCAAGGGAATCAACAACCGGTTGGGGGACAACATCTGCAAGTTAATTCTTTTGTACCTCCCAATTTTGGTCAACCGTATCCAGGTTCCCTGAAGACTATTTGGGGTCAAAATTTTCAATCCAATGTTCCTCTCCAAGGGAACATACCCAACACAACCCTGTTGGCTATTTTCCTCAAAATCCTCCACAACTGAATATGTTAAGACTATCTAATTATCTGCATACTGCTTATGGCCCTACTAGTATACCTACGGGGCTCCCCCCTCAAAACTACCAATTTCCTCAAGTGAACAGACAATCGCCTTTTCTTTCCACTTTGAATTTACCAGATTTGTCTAGGATTTTGAATGATCCTATTTTACACTCTCCCTATTGACCTGTCATCCCAGCCAAACTATCGTCTGACATTCTGAAGTTTGACGGTCAATCGAGAGAGGACCCGAATAATCATGTTATGACTTTCCATATTTGGTGTTCATCCAATTCATTGATGGATGATTCCATAAGATTACGACATTTCCAATGAGCTCTCATGGGTTCAACAACAAAATGGTACATCAAGTTACCATGAGGTTTATTTAATGACTTTAACACCCTAGCCATGGCCTTTTTGACACATTACCAGTTTCCCATTCAATACAATACAGGAACCGAAATTTTGAGTTATTTTAAAAAATCCTCGTCCACTCATATTTCTGATCACATCCATGAGTGGAGGAGGAGAAGACGCTTAATCAAAGTTCATCTTCCTAATCAACTATTGGCTTAGTGGTTTACCAAATCACTCATTGGACCTATTTCACGTGATGTCACCATGGATGGTGTTGTCACTAAAGAGCAGGCGATCAGTCGTGCTTAGTATCTAGATCTCATTTATTCGCAAATGGAAACGCTTTACGATTTGATCCCTGACGCTCCTCATCCTTCCACAAATCCTACCCCAACAACTCCAACAACTTCTCATGTTGTTTATGGTGTGATTGACAATTTTCATCCAGAGACTCAATCTACGCACGCCAATCACACCAATCCCAAATCTAATAATTCTAATGTACAAAATACTCCTACTCCTATTCCTTCCACCGATAAGACTTCTGAAGTTAATTCGGTTCAATCCACACCAACCAGGAATAATCAAAGAAAAAAAGGGAAGGGTAAGAATAAGGAGGAAAAGAATAATAATCCACAATATGATAAATCCAAAAAGAATACTGTTGATGAGAAAGATAAACATAAACCTCATTACCCTTGTCTTATCTGTGGTGACGATCTTTACATGAAAGATTGTCCGAGACGCGCTGAGGTTACTAAGTTCCTCCAAGGGACCGAGAAGTCTTCTACACCTGCCCTTTTGTCAAAACCTTTCCCTTTTCAACAACAGGCCCAACTGGTCATTCATGACCAAGATTCTCCTTCTATATCATCTTATGTCCTTATGTGTACTGGTGACTCTAAAAAGAATGAAGTTTCAATCACAACTCGAGCCAAAGACTACTCTTCTTCAAAAGAGAAAGTTGATGATATACCACCTTCATTGGTTCAACCTTCCCCCCCAACTTTACCTCCAAACGGTCCTCTTCATCTCGAACGACCGAGTCTCGATACAGTTCTTCATCCTCCTCCCAAGGGTGTTGTTCGAAAGTATGTGTTTAATCCTCATGTGTGTGCTGCCCAAAACTACAGTATTTTAGAAGACCTTGCGCAAGCACCCTCTGCAATGTCGGTTCTCGAAGTCCTTCAAATTTGTGCTACTCAATGGAAGGCACTGTTAAAGGCCATTGGTGGAATTGATCCCATGGATACCAATTTAATAATCTTTGACTTGGAAGATCAAATTCGAAGGCTTCCTCCTCAATTAACGTTTCAAATCCAAGTTGTTATTGAAAATAAGAATATATGTAGAACCGTTATTGATGAAGGAGCCTCAACTTGCGTTATGTCCGTTAATTGTTGGAAATATATTGGCTCTCCTACCCTCACCGAGTCACACAATACACTTAAGGATTTCAATGGTACAGGATTTAAACCTTAGGGTGTTCTTCCTTCGTTGTCTATTACGTTGGAAGGTAAATCAGTCAACGTCGAGGTTGAGGTATTTGATGGACATCTTGATTATAACCTTTTACTTGGTCGTAGCTGGATTGATTCCATGTGTGCAGTTGTGTCTACCCTTTTCCATTTGTTACGATTCTCGCACCAAGGAAAGGTTATTACTGTTGACCAACTGGCCTTCTTTAATTCTGATTTCCGTACTAGCAACGTTCCCTTTATCTCGAAGACACCTCTCAGTTACAAGAATGTCAGAGTGGGTCTTTTGAAAGATTCAACTTTGATGGGTACATTTCCAATCCCACCACCCGATATTCCCCCTCCTTTTGTTGCCTCAATTAACATGATTTCAACCACTGTTTGTGAAACCCTTGCATCATATGACCCATGGGTAGTACCTAGCTCTAGTGATTACCTTCGTTACAATGACAAAATTCCTTTAAGTCTGGTCGAATCCACTTATCAAGCTATCCAATCGATAACCCCCTCTCCTCCTTCTCTCTATGATTCATCTCCTGATCCATTCCAAATGATATTTCCTATTGATGAGATGATCATGTCAATCATGTCTACGAAATATACTCCATGGGACGATGGACATCATCGTTCCATTGTTTTCCTAGAACGTGATACCATAGAGAGCTACCAATGGATTTCAAATCCGTCGAACATTGTTGTTATTTCTTCAGTTCCTGAGTCAACACACAATGTCTTGTATGAAGGGAACTTGAGTAACATTTCTCCTACCATCCTTCTTGACATATCAATTAAACCCAGAGTCGTGGAAAATGTCCATATTGGTGCCTCATGTTCTAGTGATGACGTCTACACCTATAAAACCCTTTTTCAGAACTTCCATGACGTTTTTTCCTAGAGTTATGAAGAAATGCCAGGTATTGATCATGATATCGTTGTACATGAGATTAAGACATATCCGGACGCTAAACTCATTCGGCAGAGACTTCTTCCAATCCATCCATGTAAAATACCTGCTATCAAGCTTGAAGTTGAAAAACTTCTTAAAGATGGCTTTGTCTATCCTATGGCTTTGACCGATTGGGTATCCAATCTTGTTCCGGTGAAAAAGAAACAAGGTATGATCCGCGTTTCCATAGATTATAGGGACATAAATAAGGCTTGTCCTAAGGACAATTACCCAACCCCTTTCATTGACTAGATCATTGACGACTATGTCGGGAGTGAAATTTTCTCCTTGATGGACGGTTTCTCCGGCTATAATCAAATCAATATTTTACCAGAGGATCAACACAAGACTGCTTTTATTTTCCCTTGGGGAACCTTTTCCTACCAAAAATTACCATTTGGTCTCAAGAACGTTGGTGCGACCTTTCAACGTGCTATGTCTTACGTTTTTCATGATATTAATCACATTGTGCAACCCTATGTTGACGATCTCCCGGCGCATTCCATGCATTGCCAAGATCACCAGACACATTTAAGGGCTATTTTCGTACGATGTCGTTATTATCACATATGTTTGAACCCACACAAATTTGTTTTCTGTGTGGAGTCAGGCCGACTTCTTGGTTTTATCATGTCGATACACGGGATTTGAGTAGACCCCTTGAAGGTTGAGGCTATTCTTATTCTAACTCCTCCTTCCACACTACGCTAGCTCCAAAGTTTGCAAGGGAATGAAAACTTTTTTCATCGTTTCATCCCCAATTATGCTGAACTGATGAAAGGATTCACTCGGCTACTCAAGAAGGGTCGCGAGTTTGTATGGGTTGATACTGCAAACAAATCCTTTGAAGCTTTGAAAGTTTCCTTAACCCATACACCATTATTGTTTCCCCCTGACTATAGCCGAGATTACTTCCTCTACTTAGCTTCTTCAGACTCTACCATTGCTATGGTCCTAGTACAAGAGGATGATTCACATGATTCACATGTGATATACTATTTGAGTCAGAGTCTCACGACTACATAAACCAAATACTTACATGTGGAGAAACTAGCCTTGGCAGATGTTCAAGTTGTCCAACGTTTTCGCCATTATATCTTATTACATAGAACCACTGGTATTTCCGATTGCAACCCCATGCAACATATCCTTACTTGAAAATTGCTAGGGGGAAAGTACTCCAAATGGATAGTGATTTTTCAGGATTTTGACTTGGAATTCAAACGCGCCAAGTCAAATAAATATTTGGTTTTTGCCGAACTGATATGTGACCTTTACTTTACTGAGACAGAAAAGGGGGCAGAGGATTCCTTACCTGATGAATCCATTTTTCTGATCATTTTTGATGATGTATGGTACGAATATATTATTATCTATCTCTAGACTCAAACTTCCTAGCCTGATTTATCTAATCCAGATCATCGTCGTATACAGTATCAAGCCCATCAATACATCATTCTTGGTGATACCCTTTACAACCATGATATTGACTCTATTTTTTGACGATGTCTCACTTACGATGAAGTTGAGAAAGATTTGAATGACTGTCACTCTGGAGCATGTGGTGGTCATATGTCTGGGTATTCCACTACCCAAAATATCTTATGAGTCGGTTATTTATGGTCTTCTTTGTTTAAGGATTGCATTACCACCATCCAGAAATGCCATGCTTGCCAAAATTATAATAACAAGATAACATCTCATCCTGCTCCCTTAGATCCTGTAGTTTCCATTGGACCATTCGACAAATGGGGCATTGAGTTCATGACATGTAACCCTCACTCGGTCGGGGGGCATGGATACATCATTGTAGCTATGGATTATTTCACTAAATGGGCCGAGGTGATGCCTACATTTGATAACACCGGACAAACTACAACATTGTTCATATTTAATCATATCATTACTAGGTTTGGTGTCCCTCAAGCCATCGTTACTGATCACGGTAGTCATTTTCAGAATTTTATGATGTCCGAACTTACTAAAAATTTGGGTCTTCGCCATGAAAACTCAACCCCCTATTATCCACAGGGCAATGGCCAGGTTGAAGCAATAAACAAAGTTCTCATTACTATTCTTCGACGGATGATAGGAATTCATAAGACAAATCGGCACACAATGTTGTTCTCAACATTATGGGCCTATCAGACATTCGTTAAGTCTACCACGATATTTACACCTCTCCAGTTAGTTTATGGTATCGAATCCATCTTGTCGATTTAATGTGAAATACCATCTTTGAAACTAGTCATTGAACTTCTCCCTAACACCTTTGTTGAAGAGGAGCGTCTTTTGTATTTGATGCAATAAACGAAACCCTTCATGATGTCGCCTTAGTTATTGAAACCTAGAAGAAACGTGCTAAATCCTAATATGAAAAACATGTCAAGCCATGTGTTTTTTCTAAAGGTGATCTAGTTCTCCTTTACGAGAAAGATCGTGATCTGCTAGGGTCCAGTAAATTTGATCCCATGTGGCAGGGTCCTTATACTGTCAAATGAGTGTTGGAGAAGGGATCTTATGAGTTGGTTGATTATGATGGAATCCCTTTGAGTGAACCCATAAATGGGTTTTACTTAAATAAGTTCTATTCTTAAGTCATTTTTGCATGAGTGCTTGTATTTTAGTGTATAATACTCTTGTGTGTTTTTTCCTTATTTGGTTTCAACCTTTAGCTGCTTACCTTGCATTGTTTTTGGTTTCTAGATGTCAGTGTCTTCACTACCCTACATTAGCTTCACCGATGGCGCTAGTCACAGTATTCAGAACTTAGCATCTGCTGCTTGGGAAATCTATGCACCTACAAATGAATTGATTAGTCTACATGGTGTTTGCCTTGGTCGTGCAACTAAAAATATTGCAGAATACAATGTTGTCATCAAATTATTGACCGACGTTGTTTCACTTGGAATCCGTCATCTTGTTGTACGACTGGATTCACAGTTAGTGGTCCTACAATTGAGTAATGTGTATTCTATTCGAATTCCTACGTTGTTAAGGGTATATTTACGAATTTGCCTCTTGGAACGTAATTTTGATTACATTAAATATCAACACATTCCTAGATGTCTAAATACATTAACAGATGCATTGGTTAATTATGTGTTAGACAGACATTTGAGACATTTATAAAATCCAATCACACTTTGTATATACAAAAAGTAATCCGGTAGAAGCCTCATATATATATAATGATAAAAAGTTTACAAAAATTGTTTTTGTCCGAAGACCGAAATATAAAAAATGTGAAGCACATGGCTTCATATACAATAGAGCATCAAGGATGTTGCTCGCTATAACATGTGACTGCCCGTGCTACTCTATGAAGCATTCGATCGATGGAAGTAGACACGCCCACAATGTGGCATTAGTAATGCCTCAGGACATCATCGATAGAGGCATTTGGGATGTTCATCGTGAGCCCCTCTAGGTTTTGTTCTATGGTCTCGTAGTCAGNGAATTGAAAATTTTCACATTCATCTCTTATTGCATTTTATTAGGTCAAGGTCACAACATCATCAGTTTCATTCCCGTCTCCTTTTTTGAGTAAGCAATAGCCTCTTAAAACACAACGTAATATTAAAATTCACTAGTAACTTTTATTTTCTATAAATTCTTCAAACCAATATTAGCTATCTTAGTGCTTTGGAATAGGTTGAAAAGAACATTCTCCAAAGCATTAAAACACACAATAGCATCCTGTGATAGGGAGAGTGTTAAATCCATTTGCTACATTTTGTCCTGGGAATCCCTTCTCACACAAGGGTCAAACTTGAGGTCGCATTGAGACTGGCAGAGTTACTCATCCTTATTTGTTGGTCTTAGTGTAGAGATTGCATGTATTATTGGGGGTCACTTGAAGGTATACCCACAATTATGAGTGGAAGCCTTTCGAGTTGATTTCGGGCTAGATACCCTTCCTTTGCGTGTGGATCAGACTGTCGACTCTTTCCCCAGACATCATTGGAGTAAGTGGTAACCTTAGTGGCCTATTTCTTTAGGGTCTTTACACGAGGTGACTGTGGAGGGGAAAGTCTTCACAGTACCTGGAATAAACGTTGGCCAAACTCACTCGAGATCCTTGGAGGGTATACCCACGATTATGTGTAGGAACTTGCACAAGGGTGTAAGTTCGTTAAGCAGGTCGTCAACATATCGTTTCCACCTGCTTTATCCCAACCCCTTATTGTCTTGATTTCGCGAGTTGGATTTCATCACCAACCAGTGAATTCAAAATAAGAAGGTTTGTTTTCTTGGTTTGATTCCTAGATTTTCTTAGTGAGTGTTGTTTGTTTTCTCTAGTTGACCATAGATTTTTTTCGTTCTTTACTTGGTTCAGCCAACATCGACCTTCGTTGTTCATGGAGGATGCAAGGGCTACCCCTGGAAGATCCGGAAGGTTACCAACCTTTGCTTCCTAACTCACTAGAAGTCTCTCATGAGGGAGTAGTCAATAACGAAGTAGCTTCCGAAGTTGGAAGCACACACTCTTTAGAGGGACTCCGAATTGTTTCAAATTATTTGGAGGCATTTCAACTTCCCCCATATCCATTATTGAGTATTAGACGAGACACACATTTTCTCCGGATGAATTCATCGGGAGAAATTGTTGTTGTTAACAACACTGAAATACCTACTGGACCTAATGCAAGATCTGGAGTAGACGATCCACTTTTTCAAAGTGAATCATTTAGAAACCCGACTCAAACGGCTGGAATTTTTAATCCTAGCTCTACCCCTTCTACAGTATGTGATCTTTATGGTAACCTAGGAGTGAGTCATGATCAACCTATGGCATCACAAATGTCTGAGATGTTTGTTACCTATAAGGTACCTTTAGATAATTTTACTGGCATGACCAGTAATGTTACCACAGTTTCAGACCAATTTTTGGTTGGTTCTCACTCAATTCTTCCTCTCCATATGGTCCATTCTATTATGGTCCCACAAGCTATGATTGTTCATACTGGACATACAGTGATTTCCCAAGCTCCTATTGGAACACCACTTCCGTTTAGACAAAATATGTTACTTCCTCCTGGGTATAATGCTTTTAATAATTCTATTTCTATTCCTACCCAGAATCCAGCCGGAGGGTCAAAAATTTTTGTTCCTCCTTGGTACAATGCTTCTAGTCAGTTTGTTCCTACACCTGCACAGGTTCTCTCTGAGGGCCTTACATTCCTCCTCCACCTTTGCTTGGAGGATCTAATTGTTTTGGCCCTAGTGGCTCCAATCCAGTTGGAGTGACCAATATTTCTGTCACTTTTGGTTTCCAGATTTGTGTTGGGGGTCAACCTCAAGCTGGGGGGTAACCTCAGTTTAGGGGGAAACCTCAGATTGGGGAACAACCTCAACCTATGGGGCAACCTCAAGTTGGAGTCCATAACCCAGTTTATGGACAAACTGTACCTGTGTTACAATCTCAACCTTGTAATATTTCTTTCCAAGGGAATCAACAACCGGTTGGGGGACAACATCTGCAAGTTAATTCTTTTGTACCTCCCAATTTTGGTCAACCGTATCCAGGTTCCCTGAAGACTATTTGGGGTCAAAATTTTCAATCCAATGTTCCTCTCCAAGGGAACATACCCAACACAACCCTGTTGGCTATTTTCCTCAAAATCCTCCACAACTGAATATGTTAAGACTATCTAATTATCTGCATACTGCTTATGGCCCTACTAGTATACCTACGGGGCTCCCCCCTCAAAACTACCAATTTCCTCAAGTGAACAGACAATCGCCTTTTCTTTCCACTTTGAATTTACCAGATTTGTCTAGGATTTTGAATGATCCTATTTTACACTCTCCCTATTGACCTGTCATCCCAGCCAAACTATCGTCTGACATTCTGAAGTTTGACGGTCAATCGAGAGAGGACCCGAATAATCATGTTATGACTTTCCATATTTGGTGTTCATCCAATTCATTGATGGATGATTCCATAAGATTACGACATTTCCAATGAGCTCTCATGGGTTCAACAACAAAATGGTACATCAAGTTACCATGAGGTTTATTTAATGACTTTAACACCCTAGCCATGGCCTTTTTGACACATTACCAGTTTCCCATTCAATACAATACAGGAACCGAAATTTTGAGTTATTTTAAAAAATCCTCGTCCACTCATATTTCTGATCACATCCATGAGTGGAGGAGGAGAAGACGCTTAATCAAAGTTCATCTTCCTAATCAACTATTGGCTTAGTGGTTTACCAAATCACTCATTGGACCTATTTCACGTGATGTCACCATGGATGGTGTTGTCACTAAAGAGCAGGCGATCAGTCGTGCTTAGTATCTAGATCTCATTTATTCGCAAATGGAAACGCTTTACGATTTGATCCCTGACGCTCCTCATCCTTCCACAAATCCTACCCCAACAACTCCAACAACTTCTCATGTTGTTTATGGTGTGATTGACAATTTTCATCCAGAGACTCAATCTACGCACGCCAATCACACCAATCCCAAATCTAATAATTCTAATGTACAAAATACTCCTACTCCTATTCCTTCCACCGATAAGACTTCTGAAGTTAATTCGGTTCAATCCACACCAACCAGGAATAATCAAAGAAAAAAAGGGAAGGGTAAGAATAAGGAGGAAAAGAATAATAATCCACAATATGATAAATCCAAAAAGAATACTGTTGATGAGAAAGATAAACATAAACCTCATTACCCTTGTCTTATCTGTGGTGACGATCTTTACATGAAAGATTGTCCGAGACGCGCTGAGGTTACTAAGTTCCTCCAAGGGACCGAGAAGTCTTCTACACCTGCCCTTTTGTCAAAACCTTTCCCTTTTCAACAACAGGCCCAACTGGTCATTCATGACCAAGATTCTCCTTCTATATCATCTTATGTCCTTATGTGTACTGGTGACTCTAAAAAGAATGAAGTTTCAATCACAACTCGAGCCAAAGACTACTCTTCTTCAAAAGAGAAAGTTGATGATATACCACCTTCATTGGTTCAACCTTCCCCCCCAACTTTACCTCCAAACGGTCCTCTTCATCTCGAACGACCGAGTCTCGATACAGTTCTTCATCCTCCTCCCAAGGGTGTTGTTCGAAAGTATGTGTTTAATCCTCATGTGTGTGCTGCCCAAAACTACAGTATTTTAGAAGACCTTGCGCAAGCACCCTCTGCAATGTCGGTTCTCGAAGTCCTTCAAATTTGTGCTACTCAATGGAAGGCACTGTTAAAGGCCATTGGTGGAATTGATCCCATGGATACCAATTTAATAATCTTTGACTTGGAAGATCAAATTCGAAGGCTTCCTCCTCAATTAACGTTTCAAATCCAAGTTGTTATTGAAAATAAGAATATATGTAGAACCGTTATTGATGAAGGAGCCTCAACTTGCGTTATGTCCGTTAATTGTTGGAAATATATTGGCTCTCCTACCCTCACCGAGTCACACAATACACTTAAGGATTTCAATGGTACAGGATTTAAACCTTAGGGTGTTCTTCCTTCGTTGTCTATTACGTTGGAAGGTAAATCAGTCAACGTCGAGGTTGAGGTATTTGATGGACATCTTGATTATAACCTTTTACTTGGTCGTAGCTGGATTGATTCCATGTGTGCAGTTGTGTCTACCCTTTTCCATTTGTTACGATTCTCGCACCAAGGAAAGGTTATTACTGTTGACCAACTGGCCTTCTTTAATTCTGATTTCCGTACTAGCAACGTTCCCTTTATCTCGAAGACACCTCTCAGTTACAAGAATGTCAGAGTGGGTCTTTTGAAAGATTCAACTTTGATGGGTACATTTCCAATCCCACCACCCGATATTCCCCCTCCTTTTGTTGCCTCAATTAACATGATTTCAACCACTGTTTGTGAAACCCTTGCATCATATGACCCATGGGTAGTACCTAGCTCTAGTGATTACCTTCGTTACAATGACAAAATTCCTTTAAGTCTGGTCGAATCCACTTATCAAGCTATCCAATCGATAACCCCCTCTCCTCCTTCTCTCTATGATTCATCTCCTGATCCATTCCAAATGATATTTCCTATTGATGAGATGATCATGTCAATCATGTCTACGAAATATACTCCATGGGACGATGGACATCATCGTTCCATTGTTTTCCTAGAACGTGATACCATAGAGAGCTACCAATGGATTTCAAATCCGTCGAACATTGTTGTTATTTCTTCAGTTCCTGAGTCAACACACAATGTCTTGTATGAAGGGAACTTGAGTAACATTTCTCCTACCATCCTTCTTGACATATCAATTAAACCCAGAGTCGTGGAAAATGTCCATATTGGTGCCTCATGTTCTAGTGATGACGTCTACACCTATAAAACCCTTTTTCAGAACTTCCATGACGTTTTTTCCTAGAGTTATGAAGAAATGCCAGGTATTGATCATGATATCGTTGTACATGAGATTAAGACATATCCGGACGCTAAACTCATTCGGCAGAGACTTCTTCCAATCCATCCATGTAAAATACCTGCTATCAAGCTTGAAGTTGAAAAACTTCTTAAAGATGGCTTTGTCTATCCTATGGCTTTGACCGATTGGGTATCCAATCTTGTTCCGGTGAAAAAGAAACAAGGTATGATCCGCGTTTCCATAGATTATAGGGACATAAATAAGGCTTGTCCTAAGGACAATTACCCAACCCCTTTCATTGACTAGATCATTGACGACTATGTCGGGAGTGAAATTTTCTCCTTGATGGACGGTTTCTCCGGCTATAATCAAATCAATATTTTACCAGAGGATCAACACAAGACTGCTTTTATTTTCCCTTGGGGAACCTTTTCCTACCAAAAATTACCATTTGGTCTCAAGAACGTTGGTGCGACCTTTCAACGTGCTATGTCTTACGTTTTTCATGATATTAATCACATTGTGCAACCCTATGTTGACGATCTCCCGGCGCATTCCATGCATTGCCAAGATCACCAGACACATTTAAGGGCTATTTTCGTACGATGTCGTTATTATCACATATGTTTGAACCCACACAAATTTGTTTTCTGTGTGGAGTCAGGCCGACTTCTTGGTTTTATCATGTCGATACACGGGATTTGAGTAGACCCCTTGAAGGTTGAGGCTATTCTTATTCTAACTCCTCCTTCCACACTACGCTAGCTCCAAAGTTTGCAAGGGAATGAAAACTTTTTTCATCGTTTCATCCCCAATTATGCTGAACTGATGAAAGGATTCACTCGGCTACTCAAGAAGGGTCGCGAGTTTGTATGGGTTGATACTGCAAACAAATCCTTTGAAGCTTTGAAAGTTTCCTTAACCCATACACCATTATTGTTTCCCCCTGACTATAGCCGAGATTACTTCCTCTACTTAGCTTCTTCAGACTCTACCATTGCTATGGTCCTAGTACAAGAGGATGATTCACATGATTCACATGTGATATACTATTTGAGTCAGAGTCTCACGACTACATAAAACAAATACTTACATGTGGAGAAACTAGCCTTGGCAGATGTTCAAGTTGTCCAACGTTTTCGCCATTATATCTTATTACATAGAACCAGTGGTATTTCCGATTGCAACCCCATGCAACATATCCTTACTTGAAAATTGCTAGGGGGAAAGTACTCCAAATGGATAGTGATTTTTTCAGGATTTTGACTTGGAATTCAAACGCGCCAAGTCAAATAAATATTTGGTTTTTTCCGAACTGATATGTGACCTTTACTTTACTGAGACAGAAAATGGGGCAGAGGATTCCTTACCTGATGAATCCATTTTCTGATCAGTTTTGATGATGTATGGTACGAATATATTATTATCTATCTCTAGACTCAAACTTCCTAGCCTGATTTATCTAATCCAGATCATCGTCATATACAGTATCAAGCCCATCAATACATCATTCTTGGTGATACCCTTTACAACCGTGATATTGACTCTATTTTTTGACGATGTCTCACTTACGATGAAGTTGAGAAAGATTTGAATGATTGTCACTCTGGAGCATGTGGTGGTCATATGTCTGGGTATTCCACTGCCCAAAAGATCTTATGAGCCGGTTATTTATGGTCTTCTTTGTTTAAGGATTGCATTACCACCATCCAGAAATGCCATGCTTGCCAAAATTATAATAACAAGATAACATCTCATCCTGCTCCCTTAGATCCTGTAGTTTCCATTGGACCATTCGACAAATGGGGCATTGAGTTCATGACATGTAACCCTCACTCGGTCGGGGGGCATGGATACATCATTGTAGCTATGGATTATTTCACTAAATGGGCCGAGGTGATGCCTACATTTGATAACACCGGACAAACTACAACATTGTTCATATTTAATCATATCATTACTAGGTTTGGTGTCCCTCAAGCCATCGTTACTGATCACGGTAGTCATTTTCAGAATTTTATGATGTCCGAACTTACTAAAAATTTGGGTCTTCGCCATGAAAACTCAACCCCCTATTATCCACAGGGCAATGGCCAGGTTGAAGCAATAAACAAAGTTCTCATTACTATTCTTCGACGGATGATAGGAATTCATAAGACAAATCGGCACACAATGTTGTTCTCAACATTATGGGCCTATCAGACATTCGTTAAGTCTACCACGATATTTACACCTCTCCAGTTAGTTTATGGTATCGAATCCATCTTGTCGATTTAATGTGAAATACCATCTTTGAAACTAGTCATTGAACTTCTCCCTAACACCTTTGTTGAAGAGGAGCGTCTTTTGTATTTGATGCAATAAACGAAACCCTTCATGATGTCGCCTTAGTTATTGAAACCTAGAAGAAACGTGCTAAATCCTAATATGAAAAACATGTCAAGCCATGTGTTTTTTCTAAAGGTGATCTAGTTCTCCTTTACGAGAAAGATCGTGATCTGCTAGGGTCCAGTAAATTTGATCCCATGTGGCAGGGTCCTTATACTGTCAAATGAGTGTTGGAGAAGGGATCTTATGAGTTGGTTGATTATGATGGAATCCCTTTGAGTGAACCCATAAATGGGTTTTACTTAAATAAGTTCTATTCTTAAGTCATTTTTGCATGAGTGCTTGTATTTTAGTGTATAATACTCTTGTGTGTTTTTTCCTTATTTGGTTTCAACCTTTAGCTGCTTACCTTGCATTGTTTTTGGTTTCTAGATGTCAGTGTCTTCACTACCCTACATTAGCTTCACCGATGGCGCTAGTCACAGTATTCAGAACTTAGCATCTGCTGCTTGGGAAATCTATGCACCTACAAATGAATTGATTAGTCTACATGGTGTTTGCCTTGGTCGTGCAACTAAAAATATTGCAGAATACAATGTTGTCATCAAATTATTGACCGACGTTGTTTCACTTGGAATCCGTCATCTTGTTGTACGACTGGATTCACAGTTAGTGGTCCTACAATTGAGTAATGTGTATTCTATTCGAATTCCTACGTTGTTAAGGGTATATTTACGAATTTGCCTCTTGGAACGTAATTTTGATTACATTAAATATCAACACATTCCTAGATGTCTAAATACATTAACAGATGCATTGGTTAATTATGTGTTAGACAGACATTTGAGACATTTATAAAATCCAATCACACTTTGTATATACAAAAAGTAATCCGGTAGAAGCCTCATATATATATAATGATAAAAAGTTTACAAAAATTGTTTTTGTCCGAAGACCGAAATATAAAAAATGTGAAGCACATGGCTTCATATACAATAGAGCATCAAGGATGTTGCTCGCTATAACATGTGACTGCCCGTGCTACTCTATGAAGCATTCGATCGATGGAAGTAGACACGCCCACAATGTGGCATTAGTAATGCCTCAGGACATCATCGATAGAGGCATTTGGGATGTTCATCGTGAGCCCCTCTAGGTTTTGTTCTATGGTCTCGTAGTCAG
>JZKD02S0320819.1:0-10056 GCA_000966675.3 Picea glauca
AGAGGATTAGGATCATTCGATACTACATAATACCTACATATTATATTGTGAATGGTTAAGTAAATACAATGAGATATAGAGGTGCAACTTTGAGTTATTTGATTTTCCCGATTAAGGGTTTCCAAGGTAAGCCTTTGTGTATGTATATGTGTGATTATTTACTTTCTATTTCAAGATTATGTTAGATTGTCTTTATCAAATATGTTTATCATATATATATATTTTCCTTGCATTTGCAAGTATACCTTTTTACTAGAAGAAAAAAATTGATTTGCAATTAGATAATTTCTCACTACCATAATTTGCAATTAGATAAGCCCACACTTAATTGTAGCCTTTGATTGTATCGGGACAAGTTTGTTTGTGTTTTGAGAAGGGACGATTGCAATTAGATTGGAAAATCCCTTTTCTAGATCGATGGTCAATATCGATTGGGTATTTTGTCGTATCGTCAAGACTTAGCGATATTGGGGCCCAAGGCTCACTTTAATTTCACCGACGATATCATAACTCCATATCATTGGGAATTTGTTATATCAGGACTCAAATTCCATTATAGGATCATCGACGATGAAATTCCCTTTGAGATTGACGACAACGATATCACCTTTTGATCGTCGATGAAAACATGCTCGGGAATCGTGCTGATGAGGAATGGGGTTGATAATGATATGCTAGTTAAATGAGTCAACGACAAAGGTTTGCTTAGAGTGAACCAAATCAATGGTTGTGGAAGGAGGCAGGTGGCAACCTTTTGTTGGAGCGAAATTGTCGAGGATTTGCTAGTCGTCGAAGGTTTACCAGTCAAAACTTGGTAAGATTGAAACTCCTATTAGCGATGGTGATGGCGTTAAAGCTAAGGCTGGCTTCAACAGATCAATGGTGAGGATTGATAAATGAAATATCGACAGTGAATATTGATCGAGAAGAGATAAACGATGGAGGACAGTCGGAGTGCACCCAGTTTCATCGGATCGGGACAATTGAGTCTTGTGTGTTGGCTCCCTAATAAAATGTCGACGATGGCACATATGCTGTCGGGTTGGGATGACTGAGCATTATAGTTGCTCCCTATAGATAATTCTGACGACGATGATCTAAGTGAAAGGTCATATCCCTTTGTCCCGTGGATTTAGGAATGGGTGCCGGTGGAAGGATTTGGAGAATAGAGGTTTTGGCGGATGGTTATAGCACCGGTCATGTGGAGGATAAGGAGATTAGTGCTTGGATGAGATAAGCGTTTCAATTTTGGAAGAAAATTAACACCGATTCAAAGGGTTCTTAAGCTAAGCACCTCTGTCCAATATAGTTATATATTGTTGTTTAAAGAGGGAATCTGATATAGGTCAAGGAATGAACAACTCAGAGCAGTTTTTTGAGCAACCCGAGCACTGGAGCTTCTAGCAGAGTAGTCCATACTTTGTATACCAATGGGAATTGACCGAGAGGTCGCCATCAAGTGATATCAGAGCATGCATTTTCATTTTCACAGATACCAAGTGGTATTTGAGTGCAACTATGCTCTGAAATTGAAGAAGGAAGGTTTGCAAATTTAAATTTGCAGAAGTAGCAGAGAGATGCATATCTGGTAGAGAAGCAGATTGTGTAGATAGGAATAAAAAGGAATTGGATATAAAATCACATTGGTGAATTGTTGTAGGTTGAGGCCATTCCAACCAAGAAGAAGAATAAATGTTTGGAGAACAAGATCTTGGAACAGATCTTGCAGGTAATAAGATTTATGGATTATGATTAACTCTGATGAAAACATAATTATGTTTACAAGTAGCAACAGCAGGAGGAAGAGAATTTATAGCATCCCTTACAAATAGTAAAGCTATGAAAGGAAGAACAAGGTAGAAGAAGCCTTAGAGGAGAGAAGTTGTGAAAAAGGATGAAGAACAAGTAAGGCTCTTAAGGAAGGAGAGAAGCTCGTGGTAGAAGAACCTTACAACAAGGGATGTTGTAAACACTTCCAACCGAGGATTGGAAGTGAGGAGAACGATAAAATTTATCAGAAGACTGTGAGTAGGTGTAGAGGTCAGAGAAGAGAAGAGGATGCTTAGAAGGTTCCCAGAGGAAGAATCAATGATACCTAGAGGTCAAGCTCATGAGGAAAGCTTAATGAGGTATTGAGTGGCAAGGTGTAGAGACTTGCTACAAAGGAGGCTTGGTGCAGCTCACAATGGGAAATAAGAAGCTCATAATAGGAGGAGATGAAGATGACTACTGATAGTCATGACAAAGGTTCAAAGAGAAGCCGCAAAAAGAGGAAAGAGGATACGAGAGAAATTGGCAGAAAGCAGATGAGTCAAGAGGAGGTTGATAGAGAACTTATTGAGTTAAAGGAGAGACTTAGTATAATTAGGGATTTACTACATGAAAATGATTAAGGCTAGAGATGAGGTTGGAATGTGGGGAAAAAGGTCAAGTTGCCTATTGTACATTTATTTATGAAGAAATTAATGCACATAATGAATATTTTCCTAAGGATAGGAAAATCTAAAGAAGAGGAAGAACAAATTGAGTGCTTGGATGGAGAGAGAGAAACCCAGAGGAGATGAGTCTGGACATAGGTCAAGGACAGAAGAAGAAGTTCACATCTATAAACCTAAGTAGGGATGATTCCTTGGAGAGGATGGTGATGAAGATGTTGAAGGGAGACCTATTGAGAGTTTCATGGACTGCTAGGAAAGTTCAAATCATCATGAGAGGATGGTGTCAGAAGCATAAAATGAGACCATAGGGTCTTATATTTTTAAAGCTAATGATTTGTGTACGATTACATGTTGTTCAAATAATGAAGCTGTACAATTATCTGGGGCTGTCATACATATTGGAGAAGGTGGAGATATGATCTCTAAAGGCATAGAAGCATAACATAATCATAATTTTGTTATGAAGAAAGATGAGATAATGTTATCTCATAAAAATAGTCATGGTGAAGACTATACACAACTTGTAAATGAGATTGTTGAAGAAGTCGATGCTGATGATGAAAGTCTTATGAGGAGATCAGACCAACACAAGGAGATGATGTCAAATGAGACCCACAAGTCTCATGGATTTAAAACTAATTATTGGTGTGTGTATGGAGGCTATGAAGACAACCACGAAAAGAGTAAAGAAGTTGAAAAACAACATTCAGATGCAATGCTGACAGATTATGATGAAGAGCTAAGATTATTGGAAGAGTGGTTGATCAGTCCGAAGATTGATGAAGACTGCATAGTTGTTGCAGACATAGAGTATTCAATGATATATGATATGCGGTAAGTGTTCGAGGCATCAAGAGGAGAAGAAGAATTATTTGTTTTTAAAACTAATTGTTTGTTTGAGTATCATAGTCAACTAGAGGATGCAGAGTTTTTTAAAGGAAATGGAGACGAAGACAGGAGGAAATTGCAGGCTGCAGAAGAAGAGGTTGCAGAATTTGAAGAGTATTCTCATGGATCTAAGAACATCAAAGGAATGGAAGCCAAAAATATGGCAACAACCATAAAGAGTCCATATGAAGGACAAATGCAACAAAAGGAAGAGATGGATGTTGAAATTGATGAGCTATGGAAGTTAATGATGAAGAATTCCATATGGAAATACCATTGGATGAGAAGGACAATCAATCAAAAATTGCAGTTGGCTGAGAGAGACTACATCAACAAGGTGAAATGCAAGCAAACAAGTAAGATATGAGATCTTGGAAAATCTCATGTAGAGATGAGGAAGCAGGACAACATATTGAGTTAGCAACAAAAAAATAAATTTTGGGATCCTGGAAGATGGAGGACAACAATGAAGTCATACAACAATGAATTCATACAACAATGAAGTCATACAACAATGCATATGGACAACATCAACAAATGGGATCAAAGAAGAGTGAAGCAATTAAAGACACATGATCAATAGATCATAATTTTTTTAACCCTGGGAGTCTGATGCAGGAGCCCTTTTCCTCCAAAATCAACCTTGTTGATTATACCTAAGGGGCCTTTGAATTTCCTATGAGAGTGGATTCCCTAGGCTTCAAAATTAATGTAATTTCCTATGTTTTATTTAATTTTAGAAGGATTGCATATGATAGAATTTGTTGGATTGAGATTGGAAAATATGAATCATGATATCGAATCTATCTTTGCTAAACAGATCTCAAGAGTTTGTGAGATTTAGAGAGGTCTTAGGGTGAGGTATAGATATCTTGAGGATTTTGTGAATCCGAGGGATCCTAGGGATTTGTTAAAGGATAGATTTTAGGATCTGAACACAATTCCGGTGTCAGAATCCTTTCATTTTAAATGTTCTAATCCTAAGGGATTTTGGTCAGGAATTAGACAAAGGGAATTGAGACATGGTTCGAGAGGTGTGAGTAAAAGAGGCCAACTGTGGCCAAAAGGATAAGGCAAATACTAGTAAATTGTAATATTAGGCTAGAATAACCGAGAGGTTTATGTGGAAAACCTATGTACAGTGGATGCGTAAGTGATTAATAGAAATAACACTTTGTTACGTGCTTTATTGTGTTAACATTCCTCTTTCTGTCTATAACGATTTATTGAGCTAGAAGCTCATGAATACTGACCAAGATTGAGTCTTTTGTGTATTATAATTTTTCCTAATCGTGGATTGCATGTTCCAAGTCAAGGTGTGGTTAAATCATCATATAAAAGGAGATAGATTGTGATCTGATCATCGATCATCAGATGAGATCAATGATCTCGAGGAGTTGGAATAGATCGGGTCAAGTGCATGGTTTGAGAGTAATTTGAAATCGTGGTTGAAATAGTATAAATCTCTACTCTATGTGCATGTCGAAACATGAATCAAAGGACATAGGTTGAATCCCTTTATATATGTCAAGGAACAATAACCGTTGTATCAAGCCCACAATTAATATTAGCCTTTGATTGTATTGGGCCCGTTCTCCCCATTTTGTGGGATAACTAAGGAGATGATATATCGAGGCCCTCAGGTTGTAGACATGGAGTATCGAGAGACAACTTGACCAACAATGTCCACTTGCATAGACATAGACCCACCTCACCACCACAACTCTAGGCTGATCACAACGGTATCCACCACATCAGATGGCCTTCAGAAGACATTAGGTCTTGCTCCATGAGGTACAAGTCAGTTATTATGGTGAGTATCATTTCAATATTTGAGGCATTGGAGTTCGTTACATCTATTACTGCTTTTGATTATGTGACCTTTTCTTGGACATTATGATCTTTTCCCTGTTTCACCTTGGTGGTTGACATTGCACCCTAGTAAGTGGGTCACCCTTAGGGATATGTATGCTATTGAGAGGTCCTTTTCATGAGTCATCGTACCATTCCTAACCATACTTGGCACTTTCCACACTTCATCCCCTCATCTCCTCACCTTTTGGGTTTTTCGGGTGTACTGACCCAAGAAGGGGTTGTCCCTTACTTCATGGGAAGAAGGGGCTGAAGGCCCAGGGGCTTGTGGCTGGAAGAAGATAAAAGACTAATTATGAACCTTGTAGATGCTTTCCCAAAGAGGTCTTGAGAGCAATGAAAAGCTTCTCCTAAAAAATCAAAGATATGCAAAAGCAAATTAACATTATATAAATGTCCCCACTTGTTGAGGTGTGTACACTCATGTGGTGTCCCTTTCTTTCCTTTCATATGGAAATCTGTGTACCTGTAGCTTCAAGTGGCCTTGTTGTACTACCCCCCAAGCTAATCGATTCACTAGTAGGGAGTAGCCAAGGTTTTGGGTTATTAATTAATTAATATCGATGAATGGGCTTGGAAAAAGGATGCATTGAAAACGAAGGTGCAACACACCCTCTACAAAGGCACTTGTTATCGCACAATTTTTACTTTCCCAAAGCCCAAGGCAAGTGGATACAAAATTGGCGTAATTGGGAGTGACCTATCATTGTCACCTTAATAGGAAACCCCTTTCTATTTAGAAGTATGTCACGGTACCCCAGGGGAGACATACCTAGTGACCTGAGGGTTTGAGAAGGCTAAGGCAAATGATACAAGAAAGTACCTCCCCTCTCATAGGTCACTCAAGTCAAAAGTTTCTTTGAGTCTTATTAGAGATAAAGAAAAAGAGTAATATTTTGTACCTGCCCAGAACAAGACAACAAAGAGAAAAAATGGCACTTTCCAAGTACCAAATGATATTAATGCTTGATAAGACAATGAACTCTTAGAAAATAGTCTAGCTGATTTAAAATTGAAGCAGTTTAAAAATTTATAACAACAATGATGATTTGTAACAACCACAATAATTATGCTTTAAAATGCTTGAGAAAAGACTTGAAATAATAGTTTTAACTAGGAAAATTGATATTAGATAGTCACAAGCAGTTTTAGCAATGTCTAGCTAGCATAACATGTCACTTTTAGGGTTAATTTGCTGCTGTTAGATGGCTGTAGAAATCTTTTGCAACAACAACAAGTTGGTCAATGAATTTGGATAATCTAGGGTTAGTCAAAGTTAGTAAATGCTCCAAGGAAGATAGTTGAAAAGTTGTTTGATCAATGAGTCACTTGTAGTGAGTAAACTAGTGCCTTTTAGGGTAATGGGCATGCGACGGTATGACACTACCATCTATCTGGTCACCAAACTAGGGTAATGGCTCTTGGTGGCATAGCCAAGAGAAAGGGGGTCTCATCATAAGCCAACCTTCTCATTTCCTTGAAGTGCTTGTAGGTAACGCTGTCACCACTGGTCACCACGCCAGGACAATGTCCCCCAGCTATTCTCTTGAAAAGAAAAAACAATAAGACAAAGAATAAAAGGCATTGAATGGGCTATGAAAAAATGGCATCCATTTCAAGGTGAAACTCTCCCTCTACTTTGGCACCCACAAGCAAGATCTACATTTCCATGTTATCACTGCACCCTTTGCCCAAACATTCCCTCTGTACCATTTCACACACTTACATGACCTAGATTGGTATTCACCTGGGAAACACCCCAAAATTGAGGAGGATTATCCCAATAGGAGATACCGAGACCATCTCCAAACCTAACTTGTTAAACTACATAACGTCTTTGAACATTTGTCTGGGTAAAGGGGGGTTTGATGCACATGTTTGGGTAATTTGATTATTGGATATGATTGACATTGCTATGATCCCATGGAGGGCATACTTGTTGTTGCTACAGGACCATGGCCGATGGAAATGTATATATGGGGATATTATTAGCTCAGAAATCCATGGGGTTGAAGGCCCACAGATGGATGTTGTAACCCCATCCAGGGGCAGAGAGACACCAGAGGATGGCACCAGGAAGAAAGAAGGATTTTTTCCTCGAGACACTCTGGCAGGCCTAGACCTAGGGGGGTCTTTCCCTTCCACCATGATGTTGGTCCTTGAGGGCCCCCGACGTTGTCACATACCCACTACCTAAATCAGATTTTTCTGGTCTTCTGCCGAATCAGAACCCCTAAATATCCATGGAGGCCCAGCGTAAGCTGGCTCTTTCTCACTCTCTCTCCATTCCCATGTGATCGCGGGTCACGATCACAGTTCAAATGAACGCAATGTCTTTTGTATTTCGCGTCTCGGCGCTATGGTAGTGTTAAACCGTTCGACTTTGCAACCGCCGAACCCCGACAGGGCTAGCGACTGGCCAATAGGGATGAATCCCAACAGGGATAGAGAACAACCAATGAGAACAGGCCACGTCGCACGGTTAAGTGGAGTACAGGTGGCAGAGGGGGAAGTGCGACACGGTAGTTGACAGGACAGGAGGGGGCCCCACTTCACACGCCACACTATTCCGGACCCCCCCCATTAAAGGGAGAATGGAAAAGGGGGTCCGGAATCCACCTGAGCACCGTTGATCATGATGAGTTAATCTTGACCGTTCGAGAGTTGCGCGTCCAATTCCGGACCCCCCCCCCCCTCCATTAAAGGCAGAATGGCAAGGGGGCTCCGGAATGAAACCTCAACCATAGATCTGGGTGGGTGGACTCTGGCCATCCAGATCTGCTCATTGCTTATCTAATTGCGCATTCACACCCCAGCTTAAAGCCGACATCTCTTCCTCACATCGGACGGTCGTTACAGACCCTGAGATTCCCCGAAGGAATCTCGTTCGTTCATCGGGACTTAGCCACCTGCTATCGTCTCGTCATTATGGGTTGGGATTTGTCAAGGCAAGAGCCTGAGTTTTTGTCAACGGAACTCCCGAATCTCCGATCCACGATTTCCTGAAACGGGTAATCTCTCAACACGTCACCTCCTTAAATCGGACGATCCACAACTGCTCCGGGGTTTCCACCCCAGAAAGTCCCGATCCCTTGTCGCCAGGACTCCCAATCTCGCGATTCCCTATTTCCCGAAATGGGAGATCTCACAACACGTGGCCTCCGTCAATCAAACGACTTAGATCTATCCCAAGGTTTTCACCTTGGAAAATCCCGAACTCTTGTCAACAGGAATCCTGATTTCGCGATTTCCTATTTCCCGAAATGGGAGATCTTACGACACGTGGCCTCCATCAATCGAACAGCCCAGATCCATCCCAGGATTTCCATAATGGAAAGTCTCGATCTCTTGTCAACAGGACTCCCGATTTCCCAACTCCGGGTTTCCCGAAATGGGTGATCTCTTGACACGTGGCCTCCGTTAATCGGACGACTTAGATCTATTCCGGGGTTTTTCATCCCTATACACTGGAGTCTTAACCCTTGGGTAACTCCTGACAGATCCAACGACTGTTGAGTTTTTCAGCCAAGATCTGACGGCTCATATTGGTTCCTACCCATGCATTCTTCCACGACTCCCTGGACGTGGAAAAGATCCACGGTCCATATACTCTCATGGACCTTGGAGATCCACTATCCCAAATTCCTCGCTGCCCATGAAGACACAGAAAACAAAGGGGTAAGGCATTTTAACACCTTACCTTCTCCTACCAATCTAACGGTCGGGTGTGTCCACAGATTTCCCGACGGAATCTCATCCATCGATCAACACCTATCAAAGATAAGGTACTTAACCTTCCAGCTTCTTCCTTCAATCTGACGGTCGTGAGTGACCACAGATTTCCCGACAGGACCTCGTCCGTTGATTCGATACTTCTTCCTTATACGGTCATCTCGGGTTTTCAAGAGGATCGTTCCTCCTCGTGTAGGGTTACTAAGGTCTTACGCCTTCACGTTCTCTTTCCCAATTCTTGATGGGCTTTTCAAGGAGGGTATCTCTATGGGGAGGTTTACCCAGGGTTCTATCTGAGGCATATACGGGTACCTTTCTCCCACAAATCAGACATGCAGTCTGAATTAGGTCGGTAAGCATATAAATAGAAATTCATGAGGACATAATCCATACGTAGTCTTTCCATACAAATATACAACTACTAGTACTGATCAAAACACCATATAGACATTCTTATAATGAAATCATTCACAGTTTCACATCTTATGAGCATAATTATCAGAATACATATATTTCAAGATGCCGAAGGAAAAACACTTATCAGAAATAACACCAGGGGTTAAGCAACTGCTGAGAGGGTTTCTCGTTTCCACCCAACCGTAGGCTCATCGACTCCCAACGGATTTACCACTAGCCACCCCCGAGATGAGACCACGATGCTGTGAGATTGCGTCTCTATCTTCCAGTGACCAGGAGCGAAGGTTACTCTCCTTCCTCTCTGCTATCACTCACTTTGCCTAATGCCAGAGTTCTCCCCTCGCGTCTGCCCCCCAATCGCTTCTACCCCACGCCTTATCCTCTTGCGAGGTTGCGTGTGGCGCGATTTCCCTCGCGTTGGCCAGTCATGATGGCTCTATGGATGGGCGGTTCACCTCCCCATCCCTTATAAATTCCTGAGGAGCCATCTACCTACCAGCCTGCGAGACATTTAATTCGGGGCTAGCGAGCCGCTTTTGGTTCTCCGGGCCAGTGAAGTCCAAATACGGTATTAATTCTCTGTGGAAGTTAACGCCACCTTTCCAGGTGCCTTCCACCGCCATCATGGTCTCTTTTTCTGCACATCCCCTCTCAGCAGTCCTGCAATATAAATTCACAATGTTATTCACATTTATTGACCTTTTCCACA
>JZKD02S0320830.1:0-10200 GCA_000966675.3 Picea glauca
GAGATATATCAATGTCAATCTCACATTCTTTATGCACTTGCCACTGAGGAATTAAAGTGCAATAGTATTTCACCAAGAAACAATTAGAGGAGATGAAACATGTAACCATATTTTTTTAGTTACCAAACCTTACCAAACAGACTCAATAATAATTACAAAATATCAACCATGATGCTTGTTGGCCCTCGACCAAGTTTTGAGGATCCTTGGTCATGTTTGACCTATTTTTGGGACTTTGACAGGCTATCGAAGGCAAAGCGCAAGACAAATCGAAGATCGCGGGATCTCGGCTCCTTTTTATGGATTTTTGGGTTTTGGGCTTATGTAACGGGTATGGGTATGTCGGACCATGGGTTTACCCATGCTTAGGCCTATTTTTTAATGTATAAATAGAAGTCTAGGCGATGTGAGACTTGCAAAGGGTAAGTGCGGATGACTAGTCAGTAGTAAGTTGTGCAAGTTGTAAGTGATTTGTGCATCCTGAGTGAGACTTGCAAGGCTAAGTGAAAGTGATTGTAAAAGGCTGTGTAAGGCTCTGTGCCCAGATCTACTCGAGGAAGGAGGATCTGGCGGAGTGCGTGCAGATCTCCTGTCCTATGCAGAGTAGGATTTTGTGGCTCTGTGCATGTAGAAGATTGAGAGAAGCTAATAAAGAAGACAAAGAGTTGGTGGATGTAGCCTTAGGGCGGGGGTGAACCACATATATCCTGTGTTTTGAATGCTTTGTGCTTTATGGTTTCTCCCTTGTTTATATGATTAAATACTTAGTGCACTGTTAGATGATGAATGAATCTAATATGGTAGCTTAATGCTGAATAATGTGAATGAATTCTAGATACGATTAACTAATTCCAACTGTAATAATTTCCCATAACCCTTCAGAACCTAATATACTTAATTGAATTGAATGCAATCCCATAGACATGAATCTATTCTATAAATTAAATGAAACTTTACAAAATTTAATATAACTTATCAAGTTTATTGCAATCTACAAAAATAAATATAATTCATCAAAGTAAGGGTAATCCTAATTATAATCGTACATAAATGTAATAAAAATAAATATAATCTAGCAAATAAATGCAATCCTACAAAAATGAATAATTGCATAAATAAATAAAACCACACAACAAGAAATTAAAAACTATTTAAAATACACAACATTATGTTCTATTGGAGTGGGCTCTGCCTCCATAGAATAGAGTGTTGATATTAACTTATATCACTATTAAAAACATACAAAATAAATAATAATGAAACTAATACTTATATTAACGAATAACTCTTACAATCCAAGCTAAGAGAGAGAGCTCATTTCTTCCCAAGCATCCCTTTTATACATGAGCTTGCTCTAAAAATAAATAGATGTATGAATATAGATCCACTTGAGATTAATGAATCTCGAGTGGTTACAACCATTTTACAATCTCTATAGAATATAGAAAATGATTTTCAATTTTCTTGCTAATTCCCAATGGGTTTTCGAATGCCTTTGATTGTGAAATTCATAATAATATATGTGGGTTATAACAACTTGCCAAAAATATGTTCAAAATAATTATTAATGGTGTTTTTCTCCCTATATCCGTGACATATACATGGGAGATATTTGAATATGTAATAAAACCGAATATGCACATGTGGGTACATAGAAATATGCCTTCCAACAATTAAAACTATAAAATATATGTTTTATTTTCTTCCCGTAGCTACGTTATTGGTGGTGGTCAATTCCCTCATCTTAAATATGCAACACATGGATCTACAAATGCTTTGCACCATTAACTCGAATTTTCTTCAAATTGGAGCTTACAGACCCATAATATAAGATCTTGAATTAATATTCTATAACAACTTGTTTGAAAATAAGCCATTACTCATAAGTAAATACAAAATACACATTTCTCCTAATGTTAATCGAAATTTTGAATGAAATACTAAAAAAATGCAATTGAAAACACCTAAAGCCTAAATTATGGTTTCGAGGATTAAAAATGATAAATATAGGGTTATGGATAGGAAAAAAGATATGTAAAGGATGACTGAAAGATGATGAAAATATGACAATTCGGATGGCCGTCATGTTTGGATGGAAATAATGATAAAGCTACTATTCAATAGATAATATATGTTAAATAGTAGCAACATAGGGTGCAACAATAAATTCCACCATAGAGGCATTGAAACCTTTTTATCCACACACTAGGTAGTGCTACACCATTAGCGACTACCCTCAACTTAGTGCAACCCCTTTCAAATCTCCATGAGTAGGATTATGCGAGATCTATTTTATTTATTGAATACTATTTTTTCATGTAGTCCTAATCTATTTATCCCAAATTAATTTCTAGGCTAGATATGATCATCTATTTATTGTAGCCCAATTGATTTTTACCATGTGTATGCATTAGGTTTCTTGCTCAAAAGTCCCCGACGATTGTGTAGAATACCCTAGAAGTACCTATAACACAATCCCCCCCCCGAAAAAAAAAAGACCTATATCCCTACTTCAATTAAAAAATACCTCTCACCCCTTAATATGAAACAATATATTGACTTCATTTTTCATAATTTTAAAATCTCTTTTATGAATGAACATGATGGGATATTGGTCAACAAGTGAATCCCCTATGTAGGTATATGCCACTATAGTAAGATAGCCTTAGTGTTATACTATTTTCACCCCTTTTTAATCTAACACATGGTCATGCATTCACTAAGAAAGGGTTTATGTAAAGGGATATCTATTTGTAGACCTAGAAATGTAAGTTGTCTCAAACCATAAATACTTGTCCTTTAAATTTATGATCTTTTGGAAATTTTAAGAAAAAAATATATGTTTATCTATCTATCAATCTTGTCTTTGAAATAATCTTTAGCCAAATGATCTACCCAATTACTAATTCCTATTTTCTTATCATTTAGACTCAAAGGCACTCTCATTAGGAGAAATGCAGGATATTGTGATACCAAGGCTCAATACAATATAGGGTAATGATTACTATCCTTTAGGTAGAGATAAGCCATTTCTTTCTTGTACTCTATTTGAGAGGGTGAAGAAGGGAATTTTTCACATCTTTCTATTGATTAATTACTAATATCAATCCATTTTCCAATATGCACTAAGCCCGGGCCTTCATTGTTTCATTTTTCATAGAGAATTCCTTCATTTGGAATGTTTTTGGATGGAAACAATGATAACGCTACCATTCCTTAGATGTGAACTAGTAACAACAGAGGGTGCAACAATAAATTCCAACATAGAGGCATTGAAACATTGTAATATATTAAACTCTCTCATCCACGAACTAGGTAGTTGTTGGGCCTCATAAATGTCACTTTTATATCCACCTTTTCCTTCACCATTCCTTACATTTCATCGTCCCATTAACCTTTTATCATACCATTTCCATAATGATATTTGGGTTTCTCCTTATTATTTTCCATTGTATTCATTTTAGTATTATAAGTGAATTTGTGATTAAATATTAGAAAAATAACATATTTTCATTATATATGAAGGTTGGATGAGTTTGATGATGTATGCAGGCATATGTGAAGATTTCAACAAAGTCAAATATTACCACCTAGCCTCAAACTCGAATTTCATCTTCAATCTTTGAAGATTTGAAGAATATTTGGGACAATCATTCAAACATATTCAAAGGAGAAGTTCATGGAGATTTTGATAGGATATCTTATCCAAGATATGTGTGGAGGATTTCAAGGAATAAGTTGAGAGAATAGTGGATCTGTAATTATGACACTCTTCAAGACTTTCATGTATATAAGAGAGTGCTCTCTCTTCATGAAGGGGTCATGTTATTCATAATTGGAGAGTNATCCACCTTTTCCTTCACTATTCCTTACATTTCATCGTCCCATTAACCTTTTATCATACCATTTCCATAATGATATTTGGGTTTCTCCTTATTATTTTCCATTGTATTCATTTTATTATTATAAGTGAATTTGTGATTAAATATTAGAAAAATAACATATTTTCATTATATATGAAGGTTGGATGAGTTTGATGATGTGTGCAGGCATATGTGAAGATTTCAACAAAGTCAAATATTACCACCTAGCCTCAAATTCGAATTTCATCTTCAATCTTTGAAGATTTGAAGAATATTTGGGACAATCATTCAAGAATATTCAAAGGAGAAGATCATGGAGATTTTGATAGGATATCTTATCCAAGATATGTGTGGAGGATTTTGAGGAATAAGTTGAGAGAATAGTGGATCTGTAATTATGACACTCTTCAAGACTTTCATGTATATAAGAGAGTGCTCTCTCTTCATGAAGGGGTCATGTTATTCATAATTGGAGAGTTAGAGAAGATCATGTAATTCATAATTTAGTCTTGTAATTAGGAGAAGGAGATTCTTAGCTTTGATTCTTTCATGCTTTGTCATTTGATTCTTGTAATATAATTTGAGATTGATTTATTGTGTGAGCTCACATATGTCTTTTTGTTATTCAACTCTTCACATGTTGTATTTCTTTCCTAGATCAATTTCAATGCTTTCCTAGATTAATTTCATTTTAGAAATTTAGATTAGATTACTTCTCCTTCAGTCCTACATATATATTGCATGTGCTTCGTAAGCCTACGAACCTCGGATGGACAAATTAAATAGTTGGGCAAGTACTACAACAGAATTAAACGACAATATTTCCGCCTAACAGTAGTGCTACATCATTAGAGACTACCCAGAACTTAGTGCAAGCCCTTTCAAATATCCATGAGTAAGATGATTCACGATCAATTTAATCTACTGAATAATCTTTTTTCATGTAGATATGATCTATTTATTCCAAAATAATTTCTTGGCTAGATATGATCATTTATTTAGTTTAGCCGCATTGATATTTCCTATGTGTAGGAATCAAGTTTATTTCTAAAAAAGCCCCAACCAATGTGTAGAACACTCTAGAAATACCTATAACACAAATCCCCCCACATCCCACAAAATACCTATATCCCTACTTCAATTAAATAATACCCCCTGCCCCAATATGAAGCAATATATTGAATTCATTTTTCATAATTTTAAAATCCCCTTTATGAATGAACATGATAGTATATTAGTCAACAAGTGAAGCCCCTGTGTGATATCCCAACATAGGGGTATGCCACTATAGTAAAATAGCCTTGAGTTTAAGACCTTGGTGTTATACTACTTTCAACCCTCTTTTCAATTTAATACATGGTCATGGATTCACTAAGAAGGGGTTTATGTACATGGATATCTATTTGTAGACCTATAAAGGTAAGCTCCCTCAAGTCATAACTCTTTAGATCTCTAACCTTGTGGACATTTTAAGAAAAAATATTTATCTATGTATCTATCTATTTATCTCTATTTATAAAACTTGTCTTTGCAATAATCTTTAGGCAAGTGATCTACCCAATAACCCATTCCTATTTTCTTATCATTTAGGCTTGAAGACACTCTCATTAGGATAAATGCAAGACATTGTGATCCCAAGGCTCAATACAGTCTAGGGGCATTATTACTGTCCTTTAGGTAGAGACAATCCCTCTCTTTCTTGTACTCTATCATTGTATTACTTTTTTTCATGTATCAATGTAAGCATCATTTTTCCTAAACAAAAAAAAATATTATGTTGTAAGAGGGGCATGTAGATCCTATGGGATATTCTTATAATATAAGGAATACAATAGAATAAAAGTAGAAATATCACGATCTTAGTTGGTGCTATAAATTTTTAAGGTCTACATTTAAAACTTAGAAATTCCAGTTAATCCTATTTCAATATATAATTTTTCCACATACTTCGCATTTTTTTGTTGAAAAGATTCAATCAAACTCTATAACTTAGTCCTTATTATCGAGTTAATATTTCCTTGCACATCTTGAAGTAAAATCTCTTATAGTGGATAAGAGGGTCCATGCCCATATGGACAGGAAAATTCTCTACTACAATGATATTGACCAGATTTCCTTCCATATGTCATGAGGTGATTATCATGGTGAATAGGTGATAATACTATATATTTTAAAGGGTGAAGAAGGGAAATTTGCATATCTCGCTATTGATAAATTACTAATTCCAATTCATTTTCCATTATACACTAAGCCACAGGCCTTCATTGATTCATTTTTCATAGAGAATTCCTTCATTTGGCATGTGTTTGGATGGAAATAATGATAAAGCTACCATTCCTTAGATCTGAACTAGTAGCAAGAGAGGGCACACCAATAAATTTCACCATAGAGGCATTGAAACCTTGTAATATATCAAACCTTCTCATCCACGAACTAGGTAGTGCTACACCATTAGCAACTATCTTGAAGTTAGTGCAGGTCCTTTGAAATTTCCATGAGTAGGATGATGCCAGATCTATTTTATCTATCAAAGACTATTTTTTCATGAAAATATTTATTTATTCCAAATTAATTTCTTGGTTAGATATGATCATATATTTAGTGTAGCCCCATTGCTATTTCCTTCATGTAGGCATCATGTTTCTTTCTAAAAAACCACCCACTAATTGTATAATGCCCCCAAAATTTCTATAACAAAACCCTCCTACAACCCCCAAAATACCTATATCCCTACTTCAATTAAAGTATATCCCTCTTAGTATGAAACAATATATTGACTTCATTTTTCATAATTTTAAAATCACCCTCAGAAGCCCTCTAATGTCTCTAGATGAAAACCTTTTTTAGAGTGCAAAACTTGAAGAAAGGTAAATGTTTTAAGCTCAAGAGATTTGATCCTTGTAAGTACTTGATAAATCCTGGATTTCATAGGATATTGAAACAAGTAAAACAAACTTGTTAAATTTAATAAGAAAATGATTTATGATAAAATGAGTTTTGAAATAAAAAAACATATATTCTAGGACCCACCACTCCTCTTAATCAAAATATTTTAATTATGGTGGAATATTTGACCCTTGGAGGCCACCACTAGTCCACTTAATCACAATATTAAAATGATAGTTGAATTCGTGTAAATGATGTTATTGGACAACAAAAGGTAGTTTCCAAATTATTTACCTTANTAATGATATTTGGGTTTCTCCTTATTATTTTCCATTGTATTCATTTTAGTATTATAAGTGAATTTGTGATTAAATATTAGAAAAATAACATATTTTCATTATATATGAAGGTTGGTTGAGTTTGATGATCTGTGCAGGCATATGTGAAGATTTCAACAAAGTCAAATATTACCACCTAGCCTCAAATTCGAATTTCATCTTCAATCTTTGAAGATTTGAAGAATATTTGGGACAATCATTCAAGCATATTCAAAGGAGAAAATCATGGAGATTTTGATAGGATATCTTATCCAAGATATGTGTGGAGTATTTTGAGGAATAAGTTGAGAGAATAGTGGATCTGTAATTATGACACTCTTCAAGACTTTCATGTATATAAGAGAGTGCTCTCTCTTCATGAAGGGGTCATGTTATTCATAATTGGAGAGTTAGAGAAGATCGTGTAATTCATAATTTAGTCTTGTAATTAGGAGAAGGAGATTCTTAGCTTTGATTCTTTGATTGTTATTCTTTCATGCTTTGTCATTTGATTCTTGTAATATAATTTGAGATTGATTTATTGTGTGAGCTCACATATGTCTTTTTGTTATTCAACTCTTCACATGTTGTATTTTTTTCCTAGATCAATTTCAATGCTTTCCTAGATTAATTTCATTTTAGCAATTTAGATTAGATTACTTCTCCTTCAGTCCTACATATATAGTGTATGTGCTTCATAAGCCTACGAACCTCAGATGGACAAATTAAATAGTTGGGCAAGTACTACAACGAAATTAAATGACAATATTTCTGCCTAACAATAGTGCTACATCATTAGCGACTACCCAGAACTTAGTGCAAGCCCTTTCAAATATCCATGAGTAAGATGATTCGCGATCACTTTAATCTACTGAATAATCTTTTTTCATGTAGATATGATCTATTTATTCCAAATTAATTTCTTGGCTAGATATGATCATTTATTTAGTGTAGCCGCATTGATCTTTCCTATGTGTAGGAATCAAGTTTCTTTATAAAAAATCCCCAACCAATGTGTATAACACTCTAGAAATACCTATAACACAAATCCCCCCACATCCCACAAAATACCTATATCCCTACTTCAATTAAATAATACACCCTGCCCCAATATGAAACAATATATTGAATTCATTTTTCATAATTTTAAAATCCCCTTTATGAATGAACATGATAGTATATTAGTCAACAAGTGAAGCCCCCGTGTGATATCCCAACATAGGGGTATGCCACTATAGTAAAATAGCCTTGAGTTTAAGACCTTGGTGTTATACTACTTTCAACCCTCTTTTCAATTTAATACATGGTCATGGATTCACTAAGAAGGGGTTTATGTACATGGATATCTATTTGTAGACCTATAAAGGTAAGCTCCCTAAAGTCATAACTCTTTAGATCTCTAACCTTGTGGACATTTTAAGAAAAAATATTTTTCTATGTATCTATCTATTTATCTCTATTTATAAAACTTGTCTTTGCAATAATCTTTAGGCAAGTGATCTACCCAATAACCCATTCCTATTTTCTTATCATTTAGACTTGAAGACACTCTCATTAGGATAAATGCAAGACATTGTGATCCTAAGTCTCAATACAGTCTAGGGGCATTATTACTGTCCTTTAGGTAGAGACAAGCCCTTTATTTCTTGTACTCTATCATTGTATTACTTTTTTTTCATGTATCAATGTAAGCATCATTTTTCCTAAACAAAAAAAAAATATCATGTTGTAAGAGGGGCATGTAGATCCTATGGGATATTATTATAATATAAGGAATACACTAGAATAAAAGTAGAAATATCACGATCTTAGTTGGTGCTATAAATTTTTAAGGTCTGCATTTAAAACTTAGCAAATTCCAGTTAATCCCATTTCAATATATAATTTTTCCACATACTTCGCATTTTGTTGTTGAAAAGATTCAATCAAACTCTATAACTTAGTCTTTATTATCGAGTTAATATTTCCTTGCACATCTTGAAGTAAAATCTCTTATAGTGGATAAGAGGGTCCATGCCCATATGGACAGGAAAATTCTCTACTACAATGATATTGACCAGATTTCCTTCCATATGTCATGAGGTGATTATCATGGTGAATAGGTGATAATACTATATATTTTAAAGGGTGAAGAAGGGAAATTTGCATATCTCGCTATTGATAAATTACTAATTCCAATTCATTTTCCATTATACACTAAGCCACAGGCCTTCATTGATTCATTTTTCATAGAGAATTCCTTCATTTGGCATGTGTTTGGATGGAAATAATGATAAAGCTACCATTCCTTAGATCTGAACTAGTAGCAAGAGAGGGCACACCAATAAATTTCACCATAGAGGCATTGAAACCTTGTAATATATCAAACCTTCTCATCCACGAACTAGGTAGTGCTACACCATTAGCAACTATCTTGAAGTTAGTGCAGGTCCTTTGAAATTTCCATGAGTAGGATGATGCCAGATCTATTTTATCTATCAAAGACTATTTTTTCATGAAAATATTTATTTATTCCAAATTAATTTCTTGGTTAGATATGATCATATATTTAGTGTAGCCCCATTGCTATTTCCTTCATGTAGGCATCATGTTTCTTTCTAAAAAACCACCCACTAATTGTATAATGCCCCCAAAATTTCTATAACAAAACCCTCCTACAACCCCCAAAATACCTATATCCCTACTTCAATTAAAGTATATCCCTCTTAGTATGAAACAATATATTGACTTCATTTTTCATAATTTTAAAATCACCCTCAGAAGCCCTCTAATGTCTCTAGATGAAAACCTTTTTTAGAGTGCAAAACTTGAAGAAAGGTAAATGTTTTAAGCTCAAGAGATTTGATCCTTGTAAGTACTTGATAAATCCTGGATTTCATAGGATATTGAAACAAGTAAAACAAACTTGTTAAATTTAATAAGAAAATGATTTATGATAAAATGAGTTTTGAAATAAAAAAACATATATTCTAGGACCCACCACTCCTCTTAATCAAAATATTTTAATTATGGTGGAATATTTGACCCTTGGAGGCCACCACTAGTCCACTTAATCACAATATTAAAATGATAGTTGAATTCGTGTAAATGATGTTATTGGACAACAAAAGGTAGTTTCCAAATTATTTACCTTA